>CM059444.1:63485567-63533589 GCA_030390025.1 Squalus acanthias
ACTCACCCTCACACACACTCACAATCACACTCACAAACACTCACACTCACTCACACACACACGCACTCACGCACACACACTCACACACACACACACTCACACACACACACACTCACACACACACACACACTCACTCACTCACACACACACACACTCTCACACTCACACACTCACACATACTCACATTCACACTCACACTCACATATATATACACACTCACACACACACACACTCACACACTCACATACACACTCTCACACACACACACAGTCACTCTCACACACTCACTCACACACACACACTCACGTATATATATATACACACACACATTCACACACACTCACACACTCACACACTCACTCACACTCACTCACACACACTCACACTCACACTCACTCACACACACTCACACTCACACACACACACACACACACACACACACACTCATACACTCACACACATATTTACACACTCACACACACTCACATACACTGGATGCTTCGCGTAGCCTGGATGACCACATGAGCAGGAAGTGTCACCAGCTACAGCAGTTCGAGCTCCGGGTTACGGAGCTTGAGCAGCAGCTGGCGTCACTGTGGTGCATCCGTGAGGCTGAGAGCTTCGTGGATAGCACGTTTCAGGAGGTGGTCACCCCGCAGCTTAAGAGTGTGCAGGCAGAGAGGGAATGGGTGACTGTCAGACAGACAAGGAGGACCAGGCAGGTAGTGCAGGAGTCCCCAGAGTGCATCACGTTCGCCAACCAGTATTCTGTTCTGAGTACTGGTGAGGGTGATGGGTGCTCTGGGGGGTGCAGCCAGAGACAAGTCCGCGGCACCACGGGTGGCTCAGCTGTACGGGGTGGTGGGGGAGGGGAGCAAAAAGAGTGGAAGAGCAATAGTGGTAGGGGATTCGATAGTTAGTGGAGCAGACAGGCGTTTTTGCAGCCCTAGACGTGACTCCAGGATGGTATGTTGCCTCCCTGGTGCCAGGGTCAAGGATGTCACTGAGCGGCTGCAGGACACTCTGACGGGGGAGGGTGAACAGCCGGAGGTCGTGGTCCATATCGGTACCAACGACATAGGCAGAAAGAGGGATGAGGTCCTGCAGTAAGAGTTTAGGGAGCTAGGAGAGAGAATAAAAAGCAGGACCTCAAAGGTAGTAATCTCCGGATCACTCCCGGTGCCACGTGCTAGTGAGTACAGGAATAGGAGGATAGAGCAGATGAATGCGCGGCTGGAGAGATGGTGCAGGAGGGAGGGCTTTAGATTCCTGAGGCATTGGGACCGTTTCTGGGGAAAGTGGGACCTGTTTAAGCCGGACGGGTTACACCTCAACAGAGCCGGGACCAATATTCTCGCGGGGAGGTTTGCTAGTGCTGTTGGGGAGGGTTTAAACTAACTTGGCAGGGGGATGGGCACCAGCATATAGGAGTAGAAAAGAGGAATAAGGTGCATAAAAGAGTGAGTGTGTTGGATAGTACTAGAGAAGAAAGTAGTACTGGAGGCGGAGGTAGTACCATATTAGATAGGAGCAGACTAAGAAAGACTACGAAAAATTCAAAAATGGGTTTACCAATGGATGTACGTAAACGCACAAAGTGTGGTGAATAAGGTTGGTGAGCTACAAGCACAATTAGCCGTGTGGCAATATGATGTTGTGGCAATAATGGAAACGTGGCTTAAAAACGGTCAGGATTGGGCACTTAATATTCAGGAGTACAAGGTGTTCAGAAAAGATAGGGAAGGAAAAAAGGGAGGTGGGGTGGCAGTGCTGATTAAAGAAGACATTGCAGTGTTGGAAAGGGAGGATGTTCTTGAAGGGACAAGGACAGAATCCATTTGAGTTGAGGAGCAAAAAGGGTATGATCACACTATTGGGGGTATTCTACAGGCCTCCAAATAGTGAGAGGGAGGTAGAGGAGCAAATCTGCAGGGAAATCGCAGAGATATGCAAGAGCTATGGGGGTAGAAATTAGGTCGCGCCCCATTTGGGGCGCAAATATCGTCTGGACGCAAATATTAGCGCCTGGCACTAATTATCGGCACTGACAGGAAACTTCACTTTTACCGCCCCGGGAGGTGAGTGGAGCGCTAAAGCAGGCGCTGCACACCTGTCTTAAGGCGCAAAGGCCGAGCAGTGAGGCGCTAACTCAGAGCGCTGGCGAAGCTCATGTAATGTCAGTCAGCAATGAAACACACACACAATGGCACGGGCCAGTTCTTAAAGGGGATGGTTAATCTTGCTTTCCATCCACATCCTGTTCATTGCAGCCTTGAATCTCGGCCTGGAGAGACTTGCACATCAAATGTGCTGGAAAGAACAATGGAGAGTAACAGGCAAAGAGCTCAGAGTACAGCTCCCACAGTCTCTGCTAAATCGATACAAGGAATGGCAAATCAAAATGAACCTGCAAAGTGCTGCTCAGTACCCAAAACTCCTTCCCACAACGTTGAATCTCTCCAGAAGTCTCTCCCTCTCTCTCTCAGAATGCGTAGTTCAAAAATGCCACCAACAATAAAAGACAGGAAGAGGCCCCCTTTAAATAGCGCCCCCCCCAGCCCCACAGCGATTGATAGCGTTCCAGTCTTCTGGTCGTTGGATGCGCCAGGCGGTAAGGCAGGGGGCACCACTCAATTTCCGCTCCGGGGCGCCACAAGGGCATTGCACCATGGAATGACGTCACAATCTGCACGCGCAGGTGGTCGCAGCGGTAAGTTTTAGTGCCGCCGCACAATCTCAAGTTAAGTTCTCGAGCGGCGCAAACATCGCTGCGCACGGGCGTTAGCGGCTTTGCGCCCCATTAGCGCCCTCTTAAGGCACTAACGGGAGGCGCAACCAAGTGAATTTTTACCCCATAGAGTGGTGATATTGGGGGACTTTAATTACCCAAATATTGATTGGGATAATGCTAGGGTAAAGGGAAAGGAGGGGTGGAATTTCTGAAATGTGTTCAGGAGAATTTCCTTGACCAGTATGTTCTTGGCCCAACTAGGAAGGAGGCATTGCTGGATCTGGTGCTGGGGAATGAGGTGGGTCAGGTCAACCAAGTGTCTGTGGGAGATCACTTGGGTACGAGTGATCATCAAATCATAAGATTTAGATTAGCAATGGAGAGGAGCAAGGAACAATCTAGAGTGGAACTTCTAAACTGGAATAGGGCTAACTTCAATGGGATACGAAGGATCTAACCAGGGTAAAATGGATCCAAAGACTGACAGGAAAAACTGTAACGAAACAATGGATGATCTTTAAGGAGGAGATGTTCCAAGTACAGGCTAGGTACATTCCAACAAGAGGGAAGGGTAAGGGAACCAAAGCAAGGGCTCCTTGGATGACGAGGGAGATTGAGAAGATGATGAAACAAAAAAAGAGGGTGTATGATGCATGTCAGGTGAATTCTTCAAGGGAGAACCAGACCAAATACAATCAGTTGAGAGGGGATGTGAAGATGAAAATACATTTGGTAAAGAGAGAATATGAGAGTAGAATGGCGGTTAACATAAAAGGGAACTCAAAAATCTTCTACCAGCATGTTAACAGTAAGCAGGTAGTAAGAGGCGGGGTGGGGCCTATTAGGGACAAAGAAGGCGATATATGCTTAGAGGCGCAGGGCAAGGCTAGAATACTCAATGCGTGCTTTGTATCGGTGTTTACTAAGGAGGTGGATGCTGACAAAATATCGGTAGCAGTGGAAAAGGTAGAAGCAATGGAAGGGATGAAAATTGATAGACAGGATGTACTAGAAAGGCTGGGTATGCTTAGAGTGGATAAGTCGCCTGGTCCAGATGGCTTGCATCCCAGATTGCTAAGGGAATTGGGGGAAGGAAATAGCAGAAGGGCTTGCCATAATTTTCCAATCTTCCCTAGATGCGGGGGAGGTGCCTGAGGATTGGAAAGTGGCAAATGTGACACCATTGTTCAAGAAAGAGTGTAAGGACAATCCTAGTAACTGCAGGCCAGTCAGTTTAACATCAGTGGTGGGTAATGTTTTAGAAACAATAATCAAGGAAAAAATTAACGGACACTTGGAGAGGTTTAAGCTAATTAAGGAGAGCCCACACGGATTTGTAAAAGGCAGATCGTGTTTGACTAATCTAATTGAATTTTTTGATGAAGTAACAGAGAGGATTGATGAAGGGAATGCAATGGATGTTGTCTACATGGATTTTCGGAAGGCGTTTGACAAAGTACCACATAGAAGGCTGGTTAACAAAATTGAGGCCCATGGAATAGGTGGGTCAGTGGCAGCTTGAATAAGGAATTGGCTTAAGGACAGAAAACAGCGAGTTGTGGTAAATGGCTGTTTTTCAGATTGGAAGATGGTAGACAGTGGTGTTCCCCAAGGGTCAGTGCTGGGGCCACTGTTTTTTTTGATGTATATAAATGACCTGGATATTGGAATAAAAAGTAGAATTTCTAAATTTGTCGATGACACCAAACTTGGGGGTGTGGCAAACAGTGAGGATGATACCAATCGACTGCAACAGTACATAGAAAGACTAGCACAATGGGCAGACAAGTGGCAGATGGAATTTAATACAGAGAAGTGTGAGGTGTGAGTGTGTGGGTGTGTGGTGTGTCATAGAAATCATAGAAAGTTACAGCACGGAAGGAGGCCATTTCGGCCCATTGTGTCCGCGTCGGCCAACAAAGAGCTATCCAGCCTAATCCCACTTCCCAGCTCTTGGTCCGTAGCCCTGCAGGTTAGAGCATCCCAAGTGCACATCCAAGTACTTTTTAAATGTGGTTAGGGTTCCTGCCTCGACCACCCTTTCAGGCAGTGAGTTCCAGACCCCCACAACCCTCTGGGTGAAGAAATTTCCCCTCAAATCCCCTCTAAACTTTCCACCAATTACTTTAAATCTGTGCCCCTTGGTTTTTGACCCCTCTGCTAAGGGAAATAGGTCCTTTCTATCCACTTTATCTATGCCCCTCATAATTTTATACACCTCAATAAGGTCTCCCCTCAGCCTCCTCTGTTCCAAGGTAAACAGACCCAGCCTATCCAGTCTTTCCTCATAGCTAAGATTCTCTACTCCCGGCAACATCCTTGTAAATCTCCTCTGTACCCTCTCTAGTGCAATCACATCTTTCCTGTAATGTGGTGACCAGAACTGCACGCAGTACTCTAGCTGAGGCCTAACTAGTATTTTATACAGTTGAAGCATAACCCCCCTGCTCTTGTATTCTATGATGCGGAGATGCCGGTGTTGGACTGGGGTGGACAAAATTGAGAGGTCGCACAACACCAGGTTATAGTCCAACAGTTTTATTTGAAATCACAAGCTTTCGGAGCTATCGATTGCTCCTTCCTCAGGTGAAGTAAATTAGATACAGAATCGCCAAGGCATATATAGATAGAAAACAAAGTATTCTATGCCACGGCTAATAAAGGCAAGCATTCCGTATGCCTTCTGAACCACCTTATCTACCTGGCCTGTTACCTTCAGTGATCAGTGGACATGCACTCCAAGGTCCCTTTGTTCCTCTACACTACTCAGTGTCCTACCATTTAATGTGTATTCCCTTTCCTTGTTAGCCCTCCCCAAATGCATTACCTCACACTTCTCTGGATTGAATTCCATTTGCCACTGTTCTGCCCACCTGCCCAATTTATTGATATCTTCCTGCAGTCTACAGCTTCCTTCTTCAGTATCAACAACACAGCCGATTTTAGTATCATCTGCAAACTTCTTAATCATACCCCCTATATTCAAATCTAGATCATTGATATATACCACAAAAAGCAAGGGACCTAGTACTGAGCCCTGCGGAACCCCACTGGAAACAACCTTCCAGTCACAAAAACACCCATCAACCATTACCCTCTGCTTCCTGTCTCCGAGCCAGTTTTGAATCCAACTTGACACTTTGCCCTGGATCCCATGGGCTTTTAACTTCGTGACCAGTCTGCCATGTGGAACCTTATCAAAAGCCTTGTTAAAGTCCATATACACTACATCAAACGCACTACCCTCATCTACCCTCCTTGTTACCTCCTCAAAAAATTCAATCAAGTTTGTCAGACACGACCTTCCCTTAACAAATCCGTGCTGACTATCCTTGATTAATCCGTGTCTTTCTAAATGAAGATTTATCCTGTCCTTCAGAATTCTTTCCAATAATTTTCCCACCACCGAGGTTAGGCTGACTGGCCTGTAATTACTCGGTCTATCCTTTTCTACCTTTTTAAACAAGGGTACCACATTAGCAGTCCTCCAGTCCTCTGGCACCACACCTGAAGCCAGAGAGGATTGAAAAATAATGGTCAGGGCCTCTGCTATTTCCTCTTTTGCTTCACTTAACAGCCTGGGATACATTTCATCCGGGCCTGGGGATTTATCCACTTTTAAAGCTGCTAAACCCCTTAATACTTCCTCTCTCACTATGTTTATTTCATCTAATATTTCACACTCCTCCCTGATAGCAATGTCTGCTTCGCCCCTCTCCTTTGTGAAAACAGACGCAAAGTATTCATTAAGAACCCTACCGACGTCTCCCGCCGCCACACACAGATTACCCTCATGATCTCTAATAGGCCCTACCCTTTAGTGTCATATGTGGGTGTGTGGGTGTGTGATGTGTGGTTAAGTGCACACAGACAATACACACACTGAAGAGTTTAGGTAGAGTAAATAAAGAGAAACTGTTTCCAATGGCTGAAGGGTCGATAAGCAGAGGGCACAGATTTAAGGTGATTGGCAAAAGAACCAGAGGTGATATGAGGAAAAACTTTTTTACGCAGCGAGTGGTTAGGATCGGGAATGCGCTGCCTGATAGGGTGGTGGATACAGATTCAATAGTAGCCTTCAAAAGGGAATTGGATAAATACTCGAAGGAGAAAAAATTGCCGTGATATGGGGAAAGAGCCGGGGAGTGGGACTAACTGGATTGCTCTTCGAAAGAGCCGGCACAGACTCGATGGGCCGAATGGCCTCCTTCTGGGCTGTACTATTCTATAATTCTATGACTATACAGGCAATGCATAATACACACACATATACACAGACAATACAGACATTAAACACAAAAATAAAATTCATTAACTAGGTAGGAAAGCATCAAGACCATTTGCTAATGAAGAAACAGCTGGTTTGAAAAGAGAGGGGGCAGTGAGCAGAGAGGGGGCAGGGGGCAGAGAGCGGAGAGGGGGCAGGGGGCAGAGAGCGGAGAGGGGGCAGGGGGCAGAGAGCGGAGAGGGGGCAGGGGGCAGAGAGCGGAGAGGGGGCAGGGGGCAGAGAGCGGAGAGGGGGCAGGGGGCAGAGAGCGGAGAGGGGGCAGGGGGCAGAGAGCGGAGAGGGGGCAGGGGGCAGAGAGCGGAGAGGGGGCAGGGGGCAGAGAGCGGAGAGGGGGCAGGGGGCAGAGAGCGGAGAGGGGGCAGGGGGCAGAGAGTGGAGAGGGGGCAGGGGGCAGAGAGCGGAGAGGGGGCAGGGGGCAGAGAGCGGAGAGGGGGCAGGGGGCAGAGAGCGGAGAGGGGGCAGGGGGCAGTGAGCGGAGAGGGGGCAGGGGGCAGAGAGCGGAGAGGGGGCAGGGGGCAGAGAGCGGAGAGGGGGCAGGGGGCAGAGAGCGGAGAGGGGGCAGGAGGCAGAGAGCGGAGAGGGGGCAGTGGGCAGAGAGCGGAGAGGGGGCAGTGAGCGGAGAGGGGGCAGGGGGCAGAGAGCGGAGAGGGGGCAGGGGGCAGAGAGCGGAGAGGGGGCAGGGGGCAGAGTGCGGAGAGGGGGCAGGGGCCAGAGAGCGGAGAGGGGGCAGGGGGCAGAGAGCGGAGAGGGGGCAGTGAGCAGAGAGGGAGCAGAGAGCAGAGAGGGGGCAGAGAGCAGAGAGGGGGCAGGGGGCGGAGAGGGAGCAGGGGGCAGAGAGGGGGCAGGGGGCAGAGAGGGGGCAGGGGGCAGAGAGGGGGCAGGGGGCAGAGAGGGGGCAGGGGGCAGAGAGGAGGCAGTGAGCAGAGAGGGGGCAGGGGGCAGAGAGGGGGCAGGGGGCAGAGAGGGGGCAGGGGGCAGAGAGGGGGCAGGGGGCGGAGAGGGGGCAGGGGGCAGAGAGGGGGCAGAGAGCAGAGAGGGGGCAGGGGGCGGAGAGGGGGCAGGGGGCGGAGAGGGAGCAGGGGGCAGAGAGGGAGCAGTGAGCAGAGAGGGGGCAGGGGGCGGAGAGGGGGCAGGGGGCAGGGGCAGAGAGGGGGCAGTGGGCAGAGAGGGGGCAGGGGGCAGAGAGGGAGCAGTGGGCAGAGAGGGGGCAGGGGGCGGAGAGGGGGCAGGGGCAGAGAGGGAGCAGGGGGCGGAGAGGGGGCAGTGGGCAGAGAGGGGGCAGGGGGCAGAGAGGGAGCAGTGGGCAGGGGGCAGAGAGGGGGCAGTGGGCAGAGAGGGGGCAGGGGGCAGAGAGGGAGCAGGGGGCAGAGAGGGGGCAGGGGGCGGAGAGGGAGCAGGGGGCAGAGAGGGAGCAGGGGGCGGAGAGGGGGCAGGGGCAGAGAGGGGGCAGGGGGCAGAGAGGGAGCAGGGGGTGGAGAGGGGGCAGGGGCAGAGAGGGGGCAGGGGGCAGAGAGGGAGCAGGGGGCGGAGAGGGGGCAGGGGCAGAGAGGGGGCAGGGGGCAGAGAGGGAGCAGGGGGCAGAGAGGGGGCAGGGGGCGGAGAGGGGGCAGGGGGCAGAGAGGGGGCAGGGGGCAGAGAGGGGGCAGGGGGCAGAGAGGGGGCAGAGAGGGGGCATGGGGCCGAAAAGGGGGCAGGGGGCAGAGAGGGGGCAGGGGGCAGAGAGGTGGCAGGGGGCAGAGAGGGAGCAGTGGGCAGAGAGGGGGCAGGGGGCGGAGAGGGAGCAGTGGGCAGAGAGGGGGCAGTGGGCAGAGAGGGGGCAGTGGGCAAAGAGGGGGCAGGGGGCAGAGAGGGGGCAGGGGGCAGAGAGGGGGCAGAGAGGAGGCAGAGAGGAGGCAGGGGGCAGAGAGGGGGCAGGGGGCATAGAGGGGGCAGGGGCGGAGAGGGGGCAGGGGGCAGAGAGGGGGCAGAGAGCAGAGAGGGGGCAGGAGGCGGAGAGGGGGCAGAGAGGGGGCAGGGGGCAGAGAGGGAGCAGAGAGGGGGCAGGGGGCAGAGAGGGGGCAGAGAGGGGGCAGGGGGCAGAGAGGGGGCAGGGGGCAGAGAGGGGGCAGGGGGCAGAGAGGGGGCAGAGAGGGGGCAGGAGGCAGAGAGGGGGCAGGAGGCGGAGAGGGGGCAGGGGGCAGAGAGAGGGCAGGGGGCAGAGAGGGGGCAGGAGGCGGAGAGGGGGCAGGGGGCAGAGAGGGGGCAGGGGGCGGAGAGGGGGCAGGGGGCAGAGAGGGGGCAGGGAGGCGGAGAGGGGGCAGGGGGCAGAGAGGGGGCAGGGGGTGGAGAGGGGGCAGGGAGGCGGAGAGGGGGCAGGGGGCAGAGCGGGAGCAGGAGGCGGAGAGGGAGCAGGGGGCGGAGAGGGGGCAGTGAGCGGAGAGGGGGCAGTGAGCAGAGAGGGGGCAGGGGGCGGAGAGGGGGCAGGGGGCGGAGAGGGGGCAGGGGGCAGAGCGGGAGCAGGAGGCGGAGAGGGAGCAGGGGGCGGAGAGGGAGCGGGACGCAGAGAGGGAGCAGGGGGCGGAGAGGGAGCAGGGGGCGGAGAGGGAGCGGGACGCAGAGAGGGAGCAGGGGGCGGAGAGGGAGCGGGGGGCGTTGAGGGAGAGCAACAAACCGAGAGAAAAAAAATCAGTGACATCATAATCGGCTGCGGATCTGGAGGTGATGGAGCTCAGTATTTGATCTACTTTATGCACTCTTTTTAGTGTTCATTTTTTATTTCTAACTTAACTATCAATAAATCGTTAAATAAATATTCAGAATAATTGATAACTAATGTAAAAAATATTTTCAGAAGATCGGGGCAGTGAAAATCATGAAAGGGAAAATCCGATAAAATGAAGTGACGGAGAGCACGAAGGAGCAGCTGTGAGTCTGAGTAAACCTGGTGAGTAAACAGTAAGTTTACCGGCTGGGACCAGTGTCCTAGCGAACCGAATAACTCGGGCAGTAGACAGGGCTTTACTAATGAAGGGGGGATGGGAGGATTCAGGAAAGAGTAAATTTAAAAGCAGTGAGAGAAATGTCAAGGCTCTGGAGCAGAGTAGAGTTTTGGGTAAAAATAAGCAGAGTGGGTCAGGAAGGGACAGGAGAGTAACAAAGGTAATAAGGCATCAGTGACTGAGGTGACATCAGGGAAATATAGAAATAAATCAAAGCTAAAGGCACTATATCTGAATGCGTGAAGCATTCGCAACAAAATAGATGAATTAATAGCGCAGATAGAAATGAACAGGTTTGATCTGATAGCCATAACGGAGACGTGGTTGCAATGTGACCAAGGTTTGGAACTAAATATTCCAGGATACTTAACTTTTAGAAGAGATAGGCAAAATGGAAAAGGAGGAGGGGTAGCCATGATAATAAAGGATGGGATAAAGACAGTAGAGAGAAAGGAACTTAGCTCCGAAAATCAAGAAGTAGAATTGATTTGGGTGGAGCTAAGAAACAGCAAGGGGCAGAAAATATTGGTGGGAGTTGTTTATAGGCCCCCAAACAGTAGTTGTAATGTAGGGCAGAGTATAAATCAGGAATTTAGAGGCGCATGTAACAAGGGTAATACAGTAATCATGGGGGACTTTAATCTACATATAGACTGGGCAAACCAAATTTGCAGTAATAGTGTGGAGGACAAATTTATGGAATGTATGCAAGATAGTTTTCTAGATCAGTATGTTGAGGAACCAACTAGGGAACAGGCTATTTTAGATCTAGTATTGTGCAATGAGAAAGGGTTAATTAATAACCTTGTAGTAAAGGGGCCCTTAGGGAAGAGAGACCATAATATGATAGAATTTTATATTAAGTTTGAAAGTGATTTAGTTAAATCCAAAACTAGGGTCTTCAATCTAAACAAAGCAAACTATGTAGGTATGAGGGGTGAGTTGGGAAGCTACATTAAAAGGTATGACAGTAGAGAAGCAATGGCTAGCATTTAAAGAATTAATACATAATTTACAACAAATATACATTCCTTTAAGGCACAAAAACCCCACAGGAAAGTGGTCCAACCGTGGCTAACAAGAGAAGTTAAAGATAGTATTAGATCAATGGAAGAGGCTTATAATGCTGCCAAAAAGAGTAGTAAACCTGAGGATTGGGAGGATTTTAGAATTCAGCAAAGGAGGACCAAGAAATTGATAAGGAAAGAGAAAAAGGAATAGGAGAATAAATTAGAAAGAGACATAAAAACAGATTGTAAGCATTTCTATAGGAATGTAAATAGGAAGAGATTAGTAAAAGTAAACATGGGCCCATTAGAGGCAGAGACAGGAGAAATTATAATGGGCAATAACGAAACGGCAGAGACCTTAAACAAATACTTTGTCTGTCTTCACAGTAGAAGCCACGTAGATGAAGAGACTGATTGTAACGTATCCAAGTTTGCTGATACAAAGTTAGGTGGGAAAGTAAGCTGTGAGGAGGACGCAAAGAGGCTGCAGAGAGATCTAGACAGGTTGACTGGGTGGGCAAGAACATGGCACATGGAATACAATGTGGGGAAATGTGAAGTTATCCACTTTGGTAGGAAAAACAAAAAAGCAGAATATTTTTTGAATGGTGAGAGGCTGGGAAATATTTGCATTCAGAGGTGCCTGGGTGTCCTTGTACATGATTCATAGAAACATAGAAACATAGAAAATAGGAGCAGGAGTAGGCCATTCGGCCCCTTGAGCCTGTTCCGCCATTTAATGAGATCATGGCTGATCATCCAAATTCACAGAAAGTTAACATGCAGGTACAGCAAGCAATTAGGAAAGCAAATGGTATAACAACAGAAAACGCTGGAAAAACTCAGCAGGCCAGGCAGCATCCGTGGAGAGAGAAACAGAGTTAACGTTTCAGGTCTGGGACCCTTCGTCAGAACTGGAGAAGGCTGGAGATGTAACAGATTTTAAGCAGGTGCAGAGTCAGGGAAAGGGGGGAGGGGTGGGGAGGAAGGAATTGAAGGAACATTCTGTGCTAGGGTAGGAGGCAGGAGAGATTAAATGTTGCAAATGGGGATGGCAAAAACATAAACAGCCTAAAAAATGGGCATGATGCGGAGATGCCGGTGTTGGACTGGGGTGGACAAAAGTGAGAAGTCGCACAACACCAGGTTATAGTCCAACAGTTTTATTTGAAATCACAAGTTTTCGGAGCGCTGCTCCTTCATCGGGTGAAGTAAAGGAATACAAATCGACAAAGCATATATAGATAGAGAACAATGCATGTGTAGCGTACAATGGCAGACGACTACATTTAATCCTCCTGACTGCCTTTTGTCACACCTCGGCAGATAAACAATCAGGTCAGCCAGGAAGGCACCACATCAAAGACATAGCAAGATACAACTGAGACAATGATGTGGGGTTACAGGGGGTCTAATGTGTCAAAAGCTGCAGTCTGTATGGAAAACCATAAACTTTAAAATTTTTACTTTTTTTTACTGGAAATCACATCTGTGAACAAGCCAACGACGACTTGAGTCTGGATGACTCTACGTCATGTATCGTGACATGAACCCAAGATCCCGGTTGAGGCCGTCCTCATGAGTGCGGAACTTGGCTATCAGTTTCTGCTCGATGATTTTGCGTTGTCGTGTGTCTCTAAGGCCGCCTTGGAGAACGCTTACCCGCAGATCCGAGGATGAATGTCCTTGACTGCTGAAGTGTTCCCCGACTGGGAGGGAACACTCCTGCCTGGCGATTGTTGCGCGGTGTCCGTTCATACGTTGTCTCAGTGTCTGCATGGTCTCGCCGATGTACCATGCTCTGGGGCATCCTTTCCTGCAACGTATCAGGTAGACAACGTTGGCCGAGTCACATGAGTATGTACCATGTACCTGGTGGGTAGTGTCCTCACGTGTGATGATGGTATCTGTGTTGATGATCTGGCATGTCTTGCAGAGGTTGCCGTGGCAGGGTTGTGTGGTGTCGTGGTCGCTGTTATCCTGAAAGCTGGGTAATTTGCTGCGAACGATGGTACTTCTGAGGTTAGGCGGCTGTTTGAAGGCAAGTAGTGGAGGCGTGGGGATGGCCTTAGCGAGGTGTTCGTCGTCATCGATGACATGTTGAAGGCTGCGAAGAACATGGCGTAGTTTCTCCGCTCCGGGGAAGTACTGGACGACGTAGGGTACCCTGTTGGTTGTGTCCCGTGTTTGCCTTCTGAGGAGGTCTATGCGATTTTTCGCTGTGGCCCGTCGGAACTGTCGATCGATGAGTCGAGCGTCATATCCCGTTCTTACGAGGGCGTTTTTCAGCGTCCGTAGGTGTCCATCGCGTTCCTCCTCGTCTGAGCAGATCCTGTGTATTCGCAGGGCTTGTCCATAGGGGATGGCTTCTTTAACGTGGTTAGGGTGGAAGCTGGAGAAGTGGAGCATCGTGAGGTTGTCCGTGGGCTTGCGGTAGAGTGAAGTGCTGAGGTGTCCGTCTTTGATGGAGATTCGTG
This sequence comes from Squalus acanthias, assembly GCA_030390025.1. Lineage (NCBI taxonomy): Eukaryota > Metazoa > Chordata > Chondrichthyes > Squaliformes > Squalidae > Squalus > Squalus acanthias. Next base: position 63,499,052 of record CM059444.1, read on the forward strand.
TGTCCAGGAATGAAACCGATTCTGAGGAGTAGTCCATGGTGAGTTTGATGGTGGGATGGAACTTGTTGATGTTATCGTGTAAAAAATGGGGGCAGGGGTTATAGTCTGAAATTGTTGAACTCAATGTTGAGTCCAGAAGGCTGTAAAGTGCCTAATCCAAAGATGTCTTCATCTTCAAAGCAAATGGTATGTTAGCTTTTGTTACAAAGAGATTAGAGTATAAGAGAAAAGAAGTCTTATTACAATTATGCAGGGCATTGGTGAGGCCACACCTGGAGTACTGTGTACAGTTCTGGTCTCCTTACCTAAGGAAAGATATACTTGCCTTAGAGGGAGTGAAGTGAAGGTTCACCAGACTGGTTCCTGGGATGGGGGGATTGTCCTATGAGGAGAGATTGAGTAGACTAGGCCTATATTCTCTAGAGTTTAGAAGAATGAGAGGTGATCTCATTGAAACAGACAAAATTCTTAAGGGGCTTGACAGGGTTAATGCTGGGAGGATGTTTCTCCTGGCTGGGGAGTCTAGAACCAGGGGTCACAGTCTCACAATAAGGGGTGGGCCATTTAGGACTGAGATGAGGAGAAATTTCTTCACTCAGAGGGTTGTGAATCATTGGAATTCTCTACCCCAGAGGGCTGCGGAGGCTCAGTCGTTGAGTATATTCAAGACAGAGGTCGATAGATTTTTGGGAACTAAGGGAATCAAGGGATATGGGGATAGTGCAGGAAAGTGGAGTTGAGGTAGAAGATCAGCCATGATCTTATTGAATGGCGGAGCAGGCTCGAAGGGCGAAATGGCCTACTCCTGCTCCTAATTCTTATGTTCTTATGTATAAGCAAATGGGCGGATGGATCAGAAGGAATACGAAGGAATATGAAGGAATGTTCAACTTCTCCTTTGACTCTACCCATTTCCTCCAAATTAAAGGTGTTGCTATGGGTACCCGCATGGGTCCTAGCTATGCCTGCCTTTTCGTGGGATATGTGGAACACTCTTTGTTCCAGTCCTACTCGGGTCCCCTCCCTCACCTCTTTTTCCGGTACATTGATGACTGTATCGGTGCCGTCTCCTGCTCTCGCCCTGAACTAGAACATTTCATTCACTATGCTTCCAATTTCCACCCTTCCCTCACCTTCACATGGTCCATCTCCGACTCTTCTCTTCCCTTCCTCGACTTCTCCATCTCCATCTCTGGGGATAGGTTATTGACTAACATTCACTACAAGCCCACCGACTCCCACAGCTACCTGGACTACACTTCCTCCCACCCCGCCTCCTGTAAGGACTCTATTCCATTCTCCCAGTTTCTCCGTCTCCGCCGCATCTGCTCTGATGATGCCACCTTCCATACCAGTGCTTCCGACATGTCTTCCTTTTTCCTCAACCGAGGATTCCCCTCTACCGTGGTCGACACGGCCCTCGACCGTGTCCGTTCTATCTCCCGCACATCTGCCCTCACCCCTGCCCCTCCCTCCCGGAACCACGATAGGGTTCCCCTTGTCCTCACCTTTCACCCCACCAGCCTCCACATTCAACGGATCATCCTCCGCCATTTCCGCCACCTCCAGCGTGATCCCACCACCAAACACATCTTCCCCTCACCTCCCCTTTCAGCATTCCGCAGGGACCGCTCCCTCCGCGACACCCTAGTCCACTCCTCTACCACCCCCAGCACCCCTTCCCCTTCGCCCGGCACCTTCCCGTGCACGCGCAGGAGATGCAACACATGCCCTTATACCTCCCCTCTTCCCACTGTCCAGGGCCCCAAACACCCCTTCCAGGTGAAACAGCGATTTACTTGTACTTCCTGCAATTTAGTATACTGTATTCGCTGCTCACGATGTGGACTCCTCTACATTGGGGAGACCAAACGCAGATTGGGTGACCGCTTTGCGGAACACCTCCGTTCAGTCCGTAAGGGGGACCCCGAGCTCCCGGTGGCCTGTCACTTTAATTCACCGCTTCACTCCCACTCTGACCTCACCGTCCTCGGCCTTATACACTGTTCCACGGAAGCTCAGCGTAAGCTCGAGGAACAGCACCTCATCTTTCGTTTAGGCACGCTACAGCCCTCTGGACTCAATATCGAGTTCAACAATTTTAGATCATAACCTCAGCTCCAATCACATTTATATTTTATTTTATCCACCCTTTTATTTGTCCCCCCCACCTTTTTTTTCCTCCTAGAAGCTGGCAGCTGTCCTTCATTCTGCCAGTAGATTTCACACTTCATTCAGCCTTAATCTGTCACATTACCACCACCTCTAGCCTTGCATATCTCTTAATGTCTCTTAATGTCTCTTCATCTCCTCCTTTGTTCCTTTATCCCCTCCCCCTTTTCCCAGCTTTACCCTGGCCTTAAATCTATTTGATTTCCAGCTCTTCCCAGTTCTGATGAAAGGTCATCGACCTGAAACGTCAACTCTCTTTCTCTCTCCACGGATGCTGCCTGGCCTGCTGAGTTTTTCCAGCGTTTTCTGTTGTTATGAAGGAATGTAAAGCAGTTTGGAGAATAGTAATGAGTGATGAGAGGCCCTTTAGACCAGCACAAGGAAAGAGAGAAGTGACGAGGCGGATTGCAATGAGAAAGATGTCGCACTATGGGATGCATTGCTGGGGAGTCACAGGGAAGGGAAGATTATTGGGGCTGTCTGGAAAATGAACAAGCAGCTGGCAAAGAGCAGTGTGGATAGATTACACCGGATATACGGCACAGAAACAGGCCATTCGGCCCAACCAGTCCATGCCGGCATTTATGCTCCATTCGAGCCTCCTCCCGTCTTTCCTCGTCTAAATCTATCAGCAGAACCCTCTATTCCCTTCTCCCTCATATGCTTATCTAGCCTCCCCTTCAATGCATCTATACTATTCGCTTCAACCACTCCCTGTGCTGATGAAGCTATGGGAAGGTGTAACACCCGGGCTGGGAGAATCCACTTGTGGAGGGTCTGGAAGGTTCGCTGCTCAGTAATCTCCAGAGAAAGGGAGAGCGATTCAGACAGATATATTGGTGCAAAAAGCTCCAAATGTGAGATCCACACGAGATCTTGGCTAAATCAATGGAAAAAGCATTTTGCAAAACGAAAAGAAAGAAATAAAGAACTTGCATTTCTACAACGCCTTTCACGACCACCGGATGTCCCAAAGCGCTTTACAACCAATGAAGTACTTTTGAAGTGTAGTCACTGTTGTAATGTAGGAAACGTAGCAGCCAATTTGTGCACAGCAAGCTCCCACAAACAGCAATGTGATAATGACCGGATAATCTGTTTTAGTGATGTTGATTGAGGGATAAATATTGGCCCAGGACACCGGGGAGAACTCCCCTGCTCTTCTTCGAAATAGTGGCCGGGGGATCTTTTACGTCCACCTGAGAGAGCAGACGGGGCCTCGGTTTAACGTTTCATCTGAAAGACGGCACCTCCGACAGGGCAGCACTCCCTCAGCACTGCACTGGGAGTGTCAGCCTAGATTTTTGTGCTCAAGTCTCTGGAGTGGGACGTGAACCCACAACTTTCTGACAGAGAGAGAGAGAGAGAGAGAGACAGAGAGAGAGAGAGAGAGCGAGAGAGAGAGAGCGAGAGAGAGCGAGAGAGAGAGAGACAGAGAGAGAGAGAGAGAGAGAGAGACAGAGAGAGAGAGAGCGAGAGAGAGAGAGACAGAGAGAGAGAGAGAGAGGGAGAGACAGAGAGAGAGAGAGCGAGAGAGAGAGACAGAGAGAGAGAGAGAGAGAGAGACAGAGAGAGAGAGAGACAGAGAGAGAGAGAGACAGAGAGAGAGAGAGAGAGAGCTGCCCACTGAGCCACGGCTGCCATTTTGCAATGAAAAGCAACATCTGCTGCTACAGCTGAAATGCTGGAAGTTATAATTAGCTCCGTAAAATACATCACAACAGTGACTATACTTCAAAGAAAAGGTACTTCAGAGGCTGTAAAGCACTTTGGGACGTCCTGAGGTCGTGAAAGGCGCTATAGAAATGCAACTTCTTTCTTTTCTTGCAAGTCTAAGGAAATGTCACTGACACACCAGGAACCACGAGCATGTCACACACAGAGTCTCAGCACTCCCAGACCAGGTACAGCAAGAGCACGAGTAAGATTGGATTAAAGCTCCCTCTACACTGCCCCTAATAAGCACCATAAGGTCCGGTTAGGAACTTAGGAACAGGAGTAGGCCATTCAGCCCCTCGAGCCTGTTCCACCATTCAATGAGATCACAGCTGATCTGTGGCCTGAACTCCATCCACCCGCCTTTGCCCCGTATCCCTTAATACCTTATGTTAATAAAAATCTATCAATCTCCGATTTAAAATTAACAATTGACCCAGCATCAATTGTCGTTTGCAGAAGAGAGTTCCAAACTTCTACCACCCTTTGTGTGTAGAAGTGTTTCCTAATTTCACTCCTGAAAGGTCTGGCTCTAATTTTTAGACTCTGCCCCCTAGTCCTAGAATCCCCAACCAGCGGAAATAGTTTCTCTCTCTATCTACCCTCTCTGTTCCCCTTAATATCCTGAAAACTTCGATCAGACTCACCCCTTAACCGTCTAAATTCTAGGGAATACAACCCTAGTTTGTGTAATTTCTTCTCTTAACTTAACCCTTGAGTCCGGGTATCATTCTGGTAAACCTACGCTGCGCTCCCTCCAAGGCCAATATATCCTTCCTAAGGTGTGGTGCCCAGAACTGCTCACAGTGCTCCAGGTGTGGTCTAACCAGGGCTTTGTGCAGCTGCAGCATAACTTCTACCCCCTTGTATTCTAGTCCTCTAGATATAAAGGCCAGCATCCATTAGCCTTTTTGATTATTTTCTGTACCTGTTCATGACATTTTAATGATCTATGTACCTGGACCCTAAGTCTCTTTGGACCTCCACTGTTTCTAGCTTTGCACCATTTAGAAAGTACTCTGATCTATCCTTTTTTGGATGACCTCACACTTTCCTATATTGAAATCTATTTGCCGCAGTTTTGCCTATTCACTTAATCTATCGATGATGCAGATTAAAGCTCCCGCTACTGTCACAATGTGCATTGACCCCAACTTCAGAAGAGCACTTTGCACTCCTCTGGTGTGCGATCTTGATCAATTAGTTGTGTGATGTGCCCCCACTGGGAGCTGGGTCAAGCTGCCCACGTCACAGGGTAGACTTTCATTCCAACAGTTCGGGCTGGACAGGAGCCCATGTCCCAGCGATAAAAGAATGGCGCAGAGCCCTAACGAGTGAACGGCATTGGGCAACAACAACTTGCATTTACACAGCGCCTTTAATGTAGTAAAAACGTCCCAAGACGCTTCACAGGAGCGGAAATCAAACAAAATTAGACACCGAGCCACAAAAAGGAGATATTAGGACAGGTGAAGGGAGGTTTTAAGGAGCGTTTTAAAGGAGGAGAGAGAGGCGGAGAGGTTTAGGGAGGGAATTCCAGAGCTTTGGGCCTCGGAAGTTTTTTAAAATTCGTTTATGGGGTGTGGTCATCGCCGGCAAGGCCGGCATTTATTGCCCATCCCTAATTGCCCTCGGGAAGGTGGTGGTGAGCCGCCTTCTTGAACCGCTGCAGTCCGTGTGGTGAAGGTGCTCCCACAGTGCTGTTAGGGAGGGAGTTTCCAGGATTTTGACCCAGCGACGATGAAGGAACGGCCGATATATTTCTAAGTCAGGATGGTTGAAGGCACGGCCACCAATGGTGGGGCGATGGAAGTGAGGCCAGAATTGAAGATGGACCTTTTTAAGCAGCGCTCACATTTGAAGTTGGAGAAGTGGGACAGGTTGTCAAACAGCACAGAGACCGAAGCTCATTCCTGAGCCAGAAGGGCAGATTTGTGACCTATCCACACAGCCACAGCTCCACCTAGAGGCCTCATCCACACAACAAAGCGATGGGGACAATAAAGTGTTTAATAGCTCGAAATGTTTTGTGAACAGAGCTCTTCAATCTATTGCGGCATTTTTCATCACACCTCTGGCACATGAAACTGATGCAATGTCTCCGAGCATTACAACAGTGACTGCACTTCATTGGCGGTGAAGCGCTTTGGGACATCCTCAGGTCATGAAAGGCGCTATAGAAATGCAAGTCTTGCTTATTCAACTCAAACAAATTCACACACACAAGGGACAACCTGCCAGAAAACTGTCAATGACAGACATGACCTGTAAAGGGCAAGTGTGGGACACCTTTTTAAATTATTTGTTCACGGGATGTGGGCGTCGCCGGCAAGGCCGGCATTTATTGCCCATCCCTAATTGTCCTCGAGAAGGTGGTGGTGAGCCGCCTTCTTGAACCGCTGCAGTCCGTGTGGTGAAGGTGCTCCCACAGTGCTGTTAGGGAGGGAGTTCCAGGATTTTGACCCAGCGACGATGAAGGAACGGCCCGATATATTTCCAGGTCAGGATGGTGTGTGACTTGGAGGGGAACTTGGGGGTGGTGGTGTTCCAATGTGCCTGCTGCCCTGGTCCAACTAGGTGGTGGAGGTCACGGGTCTCAGGGTGCTGTGTTTGTACAGATAATTTCAAAGTCGATAAGATGGGAAGAACAGGAGTTACGCAAGGTTAGAACTAAGGTAGATATTAGGGAGATCTTCTCCCACAGGATCTTAGACCTATAGCAGTGAGTGCAGATTCACTGCTTAACCTTAGAAGCGAGCTGGGCTAGCAATCATGGCATACAAGGGTAGGTGAGATACCAGGTAACTAGAAATCATGGTCATTGCGGGCTCCTGGTCTGGTTTTGATTGATTAAGGCGGTCGGAGAGGAATTTCCCTAAATTGACCCTGGGTTTTTTCATCTTAGTTGTTGCCTCTCCCAGGGGCGGGGGCGGGGGGCTTGTGGGGAATCCTGACACTAAAGGCATCACAACTGCTTGGGGCAGGCACCATGGATAATCCCAGTCAGCATTTTCTTGGCCGCTAGATTTGGCACCTTAATGGTGGCCGCCTCGCTTCCGCTCACTTCCGGCGCAGGCTGCGGCGGCGGCCATTTTGGGCAGGTTGGTCGCGCGGCCGTTGCCTGCGTTCGCCAGAAAAATGCTAATGAGTCAGATCGTGACGTCAATCAGCCTGCAATGCTGATTGGACGCACGACCTGCTATTTTGACGCCGCTTGACTGCGTGCTCTCTCTGAATCACGCACAGCAGAACAGGCGTCCAGCGGCATGACGAGCCCCACAGCCCCGGTATGCAAAGGGATCATCGACAACTCGCAGGTAACTTGCTTTTTTTATTTCTGTAAGTGAGAAGAGATTGTGCAATGCGGGGGAAGTGGGATGTGAGAAGAAGGATCAGGTATGAGCATACCGCCATCATTAGCAATGCTTTCAACCTCGTCGCTCATCATGGCCTCAGTGACGGCACCTCCAATGATCTCCAGCACCATCACCTCCAGTGCAGTAAGGTTTTGAAGACATGCTTCACCTCTGCCCATCTGCTGCTGCTCACGGCGGTTGTGAGCCAACTGGGCCTGCAAGAGATAGTGAAGTGTGTCAGTGAGTGTGGTGCAATGTATTTGGGTGATGTGGCTGTCATGGTTGAATTGCTGACATTTTTGTGCAAGCTGAAAGATGTGGGTGTGAGGCTTGCTGCAGTGGTAAGTGTGTGAGGGTGAGGTGAAGCTATGAATGTGAGGTATGAGTCATAATTGCTAGAGATTGTTGCTAGGTGAGTGATGGGGGTGTGAGGCTGGTGGTGCAGTTGGTGAGATATGAGATTTGAAGATGCATTCACTCACCTTGACCACTCGTGTGAAGTCATTAAACTTCTTGCGGCATTGGATCCAGGTCCTTAGGGCAACAAAAGCAGCACTGAGGGCTTCTGCTATCTCCTCCCACTGCCTCCTGGCGTTCTATCTGGAAGGCCTCCTGCCCCCCTGCGGGTAGAGGAACTGTCTGCCTCTGTGTACCCCCAGGACCAAGGCCTCAAGCGCCTTACCCTTTCTCTTCGCTGTTGCGACATGGCTGCATTCAGACTGACAATGAGGTGCTTCTGCAACAAAACACTTCCCCTTTAAGAAGTGCTGAGAGCCTAGGCAAAATGTTATTGGCCAGTAGACGGCACCCGATACTGACGCCCCCTCTTGAGTGCTGAGCCAACCAGCAGCACGTGTGGCGCTGAGCTCAGTGCGCCAATGATTATAATGAGCAGGCAGCACAAAGTTTTGCGAGCTGCCCGTACCACTTTGAACGGGCACATTACGCTTTGTGCTCTGGCACCTGTTTTCGTTCCCAATCCAATTTCACCCTCCTTATATTCAGATGGTACAGGTGAGTATTATTTTTATTCGTTTATGGGATGTGGGCGTCGCTGGCAAGGCCAGTATTTATTGCCCATCCCTAATTGCCCTCGAGCAGGTGGTGGTGAGCCACCTTCTTGAACCGCTGCAGTCCGTGTGGTGAAGGTGCTCCCACAGTGCTGTTAGGGAGGGAGTTCCAGGATTTTGACCCAGCAACAATGAAGGATCGGCGATATACTTCTAAGTCAGGGTAGTGTGTGACTTGATGGGGAACTTGGAGGTGGCGGTGTTCCCATGCGCCTGCTGCCCTTGTCCTTCTAGGTGGAAGAGGTCGTGGGTTTGGGAGGTGCTGTCGAAGAAGCTTTGGCGAGTTGCTGCAGTGCATCTTGTAGATGGTACACACTGCAGCCACGGTGCGCTGGTGGTGGAGGGAGTGAATGTTTAAGGTGGTGGATGGGGTGCCAATCAAGCGGGCTGCTTTGTCCTGGATGATGTCGAGCTTCTTGAGTGTTGTTGGAGCTGCACTCATCCAGGCAAGTGGAGAGTATTCCATCACACTCCTTACTTGTGCCTTGTAGATGGTGGAAAGGCTTTGGGGAGTCAGAAGGTGAGACACTCGGCACAGAATACCCAGCCTCTGACCTGCTCTTGTAGCTACAGTATTTATGGGGCTGGTCCAGTTAAGTCTCTGGTCAATGGTGACCCCCAGGATATTGATGGTGGGGAATTCGGTGATGGTAATGCCGTTGAATGTCATGGGAAGGTGGTTAGATTCTCTCTTGTTGGAGATGGTCATTGCCTGGCACTTGTGTGGCGCGAATGCTACGTGTATATTACTGTACAGGGGAGTGTGTATATTTGCCTGAACATCAGGATGCATCCAAGATCAAAACATTGGCACTGAATCAATATTATCGTTCGATCGAGGGATCATTGGGCTGTTGTGATCACTCGGGCTCTGCGTGGCACAGGTGACTGTTGCACTGATCACAGACTCATCAGGGCAAAACTATCTACAAATTTTCTACGAGCCTTGTAAACACCAAAAGAAAGCGAAATGTGAAATGTCTAGAAACCGAGGATGCAAGAAATGAGTTCCAGAGACCGTTGAGGAAAGAGCGTCACACTGGACCCAGCTGGAGTGCTGTGCTCAGGCACTGTGAATGATTCGATGATTAATGATCGATGAGAGCTCCCATCAGCTTTTGCAGGAGAAAGCTTCGAGACTGGTTTGATGAAAATGCCCAGCAAATTCCAAGTACCACGGGATCTTCTACATCCACCTGAGAGCGCAGGCGGGGCCTCAGTTTAACGTCTCATCCTAAAAACGGCACCTCCGACAGTGCAGCACTCCCTTGGTCCTGCACTGGGAGCGTCAGCCTGGATTGTGTTCAGCTCCCTGGAGTGAGATTAGAACCCACAGGCTTCTGACTCAGAGGCTGACACCTGCCCTACAGTCGATCGCTTCACTGAGGCTCGTTGTCTAAGCTCACACGTGAAGAACGGTCACTTGGCTGTGGAGTGAGAGGGCGGGCAGCACGAGGGCGGGCAGCACCGGTTGATCAGTGTCCTAGGGAAGGTGGAACGGTATATCCCAGGTAAGATTGAACAATATCCCAAGGAAGGAGGAACAGTATCGCAGGGAAGGTGAATCTGCACCCTAGGGAAGGTAGAACAGTATCGTAGCTGAGACTGAACAGCATCTCAAAGAAAAGACAGACAGACTTGCATTTATGACCACCGGACGTCCCAAAGCGCTTTCACAGCCAATGAAGTACTTTTTGAAGTGTAGTCACTGTTGTAATGTAGGAAAATGTAAGAAGAGATTCTACAGCTGCCCTCTCGGTTGCAGAGGTGTCTGGCCGAGAGATACGGAAAAGGGGGTTCAATATTACAGAAAACAGGGCGGAGATTTACCAAAAAACACCTGCAGAATTTTTTTTAAAAAGCATTTGTAGTTTCCTTTATTTATGCAGTAGCACCATTTGAGATCAATTTTTAGGTTACTGTTAATTACAAGATTAATTCGGATTGCATCGATCAATTCGAAACTCTGCATTGTACAATAACTGAATTTTTATATAAATCAGTGCAGTTCTTTTTGACCTCTGACCTCAGTGAACTTTGGCAGGACCAGCCATCCATGACAGTGCACGACAGTAGTGCAAGAAGCCCGAAGGCCCCTTCAGGCCGTCTGATGCTCGACAAAAAGTGACGCGAACCTCAAATCAGAAAGGAAAACCTGAAGACTTGAACCACAAGTGGCTGCAGGAGTCTCGCACTCAGACTCACAAACACCAGCCCTGGAGTGGTGAGCTGAGGCAGCAACTCTCAACCGAGGGCTCGGGGGATGGGGCAGTGGGCTCGGGGGATGGGGCAGTGGGCTCGGGGGATGGGGCAGTGGGCTCGGGGGATGGGGCAGTGGGCTCGGGGGATGGGGCAGTGGGCTCGGGGGATGGGGCAGTGGGCTCGGGGGATAGGGCAGTGGGCTCGGGGGATAGGGCAGTGGGCTCAGGGGATAGGGCAGTGGGCTCGGGGGATGGGGCAGTGGGCTCGGGGGATGGGGCAGTGGGCTCGGGGGATAGGGCAGTGGGCTCGGGGGATGGGGCAGTGGGCTCGGGGGATGGGGCAGTGGGCTCGGGGGATGGGGCAGTGGGCTCGGGGGATGGGGCAGTGGGCTCGGGGGATGGGGCAGTGGGCTCGGGGGATGGGGCAGTGGGCTCGGGGGATAGGGCAGTGGGCTCGGGGGATGGGGCAGTGGGCTCGGGGGATAGGGCAGTGGGCTCGGGGGATAGGGCAGTGGGCTCGGGGGATGAGGCAGTGGGCTCGGGGGATAGGGCAGTGGGCTCGGGGGATAGGGCAGTGGGCTCGGGGGATGGGGCAGTGGGCTCGGGGGATAGGGCAGTGGGCTCGGGTATTGGGGCAGTGGGCTCGGGTGATATGGCAGTGGGCTCGGGGGATGGGGCAGTGGGCTCGGGGGATGGGGCAGTGGGCTCGGGGGATGGGACAGTGGGCTCGGGGGATGGGGCAGTGGGCTCGGGGGATGGGGCAGTGGGCTCGGGGGATAGGGCAGTGGGCTCGGGGGATGGGGCAGTGGGTTTGGAGGGGTTACCAGGATGAGGAGTGGGTTTGGAGAGGTTACCAGGATGGGAAGTGGGTTTGGAGGGGTTACCAGGATGAGGAGTGGGTTTGGAGAGGTTACCAGGATGGGAAGTGGGTTTGGAGGGGTTACCAGGATGAGGAGTGGGTTTGGAGAGGTTACCAGGATGGGAAGTGGGTTTGGAGGGGTTACCAGGATGGGAAGTGGGTTTGGAGGGGTTACCAGGATGAGGAGTGGGTTTGGAGAGGTTACCAGGATGGGAAGTGGGTTTGGAGGGGTTACCAGGATGGGGAGTGGGTTTGGAGAGGTTACCAGGATGGGGAGTGGGTTTGGAGAGGTTACCAGGATGGGGAGTGGGTTTGGAGGGGTTACCAGGATGGGGAGTGGGTTTGGAGGAGTTACCAGGATGGGGAGTGGGTTTGGAGGAGTTACCAGGATGGGGAGTGGGTTTGGAGGGGTTACCAGGACGGGGAGTGGGTTTGGAGGGGTTACCAGGACAGGAGTGGGTTTGGAGGGGTTACCAGGACGGGGAGTGGGTTTGGAGAGGTTACCAGGATGGGGAGTGGGTTTGGAGAGGTTACCAGGATGGGGAGTGGGTTTGGAGAGGTTACCAGGATGGGGAGTGGGTTTGGAGAGGTTACCAGGATGGGGAGTGGGTTTGGAGGAGTTACCAGGATGGGGAGTGGGTTTGGAGGAGTTACCAGGATGGGGAGTGGGTTTGGAGGGGTTACCAGGACGGGGAGTGGGTTTGGAGAGGTTACCAGGACGGGGAGTGGGTTTGGAGGGGTTACCAGGATGGGGAGTGGGTTTGGAGGGGTTACCAGGAAGGGGAGTGGGTTTGAAGGGGTTACCAGGATGGGGAGTGGGTTTGAAGGGGTTACCAGGATGGGGAGTGGGTTTGGAGAGTCATTAGGACAGTAACAGCAGGTTGGGAGAAAGGTTTACCAGGACGGGCAGAGAACATCAAAAGGCCTTTATAGCGAAGCATCACACAGCAATAAGACAAACTAACCCTCAGTCTGTGGTCACAGACCATTGGGCATGAATATCCACAATGAAAATCAGAGAAGAACTCCCTGCTGTTGCCTGAAGAATGAGGGTGTGGGAAAGGTGGTTGTATAAAGAGTCAGACAAAAAACAAGGGAAGAAACTAGTTGTTTGGAGATATCACACAATGGCCACCATGGCAGTTCAATACACGTCAATTATCAATAATATTTAACCATTTGTACACTCAATTCACAACTAGATCATGGAATTTACAAAGATTGACATTCATTGGCATTCGGTGAATAATATACATTCCAAGCACAGCGCTGACATGACCCAGTTCCGGGTAGATTGTCTTCTCAATGTATACTGTAGCCCCTGAAGGAGGGTTGTGATACTTTCTAAACCAGAATCAGACTGAGAATGGGACTGGATACTTTCTGCTGGGTTTATACTAAGGCTAGGGTATTGGTACGACACGCTTTGCACCAACACTACAGCTGCAGTGTAAACCTGGAGCCGGATCGACTGGATTCTGGAGCAGAGTGAGACTCCCTGAGGGGGAACGGATCCCGACCCCGGGTTTATCCAGCACCGCGGTGCAACAACGCCTCGATTTTACAATTCTCATCCTTGTTTTCAAATCCCTCCACGGCCTCGCCCCTCCCTATCTCTGTAATCTCCTCCAGCCCCACAATCCCGTGAGATCTCTGCGCTCCTCCAATTCTGGCCTCTTGCGCATCCCCAATTTCCATTGCCCCACCATAGGCGGCCGTGCCTTCAGCTGCCTGGGTCCCAAGCTCTGGAATTCCCTCCCTTAACCTCTCTGCCTCTCTCTCCTCCGCTAAGATGCTCCTCAAAACCGACCTCTTTCACCAAGCTTTTGGTCTCAGGATAAGGGGACGGCCATTTAGGACTGAGACGAGGGGAAATTTCTTCACTCAGAGGGTGGTGAACCTTTGGAATTCTCTACCACAGAGTGCTGTGGAGGCTCAGTCGTTGAGTATATTCAGGCCTGAGATCGATAGATTTTTGAATATTAAGGGAATCAAAGGATCTGGGGATAGTGCAGGAAAGTGGAGATGAGGTAGAAGATCAGCCATGATCTTACTGAATGGCGGAGCAAGCTCGAAGGGCCGAATGGCCGACTCCTGCTCCTATTTCTTATGGTCACCTGCCCTGATGTCTCCTTCTGTGGCTTGATGTCACATTTTGTTTGAGAACGCTCCTGTGAAGCGCCTTAGTGTAAACGCAGCCTAAAACCGTATTCCAAAAGTACCTCACGATGGGAAATAAGCGATCAAAGAAAAATATAGTAAAAAGCTGAAGGGGTGAGATGCAAACAGAAAATGCTAGAAATACACAAAGAGTGTCTGAAACAGAGAGGAAGCCTGACCTTTTGGGGCCGGAACTCTGATAGGCCCCCTCCGAACCGTGAAGCTGCCGATTCTCTTTCAGATGCTGACTGACAGGAGCGGGACGAGTGTTACAATCGATCTCGGAGCTCCAGGTAAGGGGTGGCAAAAACCAGTCAGGGTTCCCACTTCTGACCTCAGCTGCCTGCACTGTTCCAACGAAGCTCAACGTAAGCTCGAGGAACAGCACCTCATCTTTCGATTAGGCATTTTACAGCCTTCTGGACTCAACATCGAGTTCAACAATTTCAGATCATGACCTCTGCCCCCATTTTCTCGGACAGCAGGTGCTGGTAATGATTCTGCTGTTGCCATTCACACCGCCTCTAGACCTAACTTTTGTTTCTTTCCTTGTCCCATTATCACCCCCTTTTGCCTTGCACCATCATCCCGGTTGTTATTTAATCTCTCCTGCCTTTCCCCCTATCACAGACCTTCCCTTTTTGTTCTTTCCTCCCCCCCTCCCACCCCCCGACACTTTCCCTGCCGCTGTACTTGCGTAAAACCTGTTACAACTTTCCGGTTCTGCTGAAAAGTCACCGACCTGAAACGTTCTCTCTGTTTCTCTCTTCACAGATGTTAGCTGACCCGCTGAGCACTTCTAGCATTTCCTGTTTATATCCCATTTCCGACTTCTATCCCGCAAACTCCCCCCCCTGCAAGGACGTGCGGGTGTGTGGACACTGACCGAGGCTGCGATCGAATTTACCCTTCCCGCGCCCCCACAGCCAAATAGCCGACCGACAATCACTACCCAGGCTGTTAAAATGGCTAATAACAACAGAAAATGCTGGAAAAACTCAGCAGGCCAGGCAGCATCCGTGGAGAGAGAAAAACAGAGTTAACGTTTCAGGTCGAAGACCTTTCGTCAGAACTGGAAATAGCAGTTAAAATGGCTACTTGCTGACAGTGACAGGACATCTGACAGCATCCGAGGAAGTGTGTACCCAGTTAGTACCTTCATGGAGGCTGGGGGGGGGTAAAAAAGCATCTCATAGAAATTAAACTTGTACAGGCTGTACTTTAAAACAGAAACAATCTTTCAGCAATCAAAGAGATTAATTTTGATTTTATTCCTTCAGAAACTGCAAAAACCGTCCCCAGAATAATGAGCTTTAAGGCAAGGAGACTTAAAAGAACCCCCTCCCATCTCCCGACTTCCCTCCTTCAAAAATAAACACTTTAGGACTGAATCATTTTCTTCTGCGGGTCGAATAAATATCTCTTAAAGGCCAAGGTGATGGTTATGGGGTGCGTTTCGCTCTTCCCATCATCCACTTTGGTCGAGTCGCCCTTCCCTCCTTTCGATTTTTTCTTGCTTGATGGAGCGAGCTGCTGCTTAGTTTCCGGGGTGAGACCATCTGTGGGAGGAGGACAACAATTATCAGGTACTTTTAGCACTTTACGGACTGTGATAGCAATTGGACTTGCTCGTCCTCCTCACTCCCGTGGATTTCGCTGCTGATTTATTAGATCCCTGTTCCCATAAAACCCTCCAATACCGCACAGAAGGAGGCCATTCGGGCCATCGTGTCTGCTCTTTGAAAGAGCTCTCCAATTAATCCCAAGCCCTCTGCTCTTTCTCCCTAGCCCTGCAAAGGTTCCATCATCAAGGAGCCCTAGTAAAATTGAAGTCAATGGGAATCGGGGGGTAAACTTTCCACTGGCTGGAGTCATACCAAGCACAAAGGAAGATGGTTGGAGGCCAATCATCTCAGCCCCAGGACATCACTGCAGGAGTTCCTCAGGGCAGTGTCCTCGGCCCAACCATCTTCAGCTGCTTCATCAATGACCTTCCCTCCAACATAAGGTCAGAGGTGGGGATGTTCGCCCACGTCTGCTCTCTCAGGTGGACGTAAAAGATCCCGCGGCACTATTTCGAAGAAGAGCAGGGGAGTTCTCCCCGGTGTCCTGGGGCCAATATTTATCCCTCAATCAACATCACTAAAAACAGATTATCTGGTCATTATCACATTGCTGTTTGTGGGAGCTTGCTGTGCGCAAATTGGCTGCCGCGTTTCCTACATTACAACAGTGACTGCACTTCATAAAGTACTTTGAGTCTGTAAAAAAAAAAACTTTCTTTAAAAAAATAGGTATTGTCAAAGCAATAAGGCAGGGAAGGGGTTAAAGGCCTAACTACCTGCTCTGGATTTAAACATTGCGAAAATATTGTTGTGGAATTCAGCTCACAGACATTGTGGCATTGCTCGCATTCTAACAGGCATTGGCAGAGGCCGGGGGCAATGTGGCACAAGCCAAGCCCTCGCTACAAGGAGGAGCTGAGACACAAGAGAGAGCACGTATGTAGGCAGACAAGGCCCTGTCCAGGTATTCAGAGTATGCGAGTCACGCCTTATCTCAAACCACCAAATCAGATAACCGTTTTTGCCCTCATGACCAAAAAGAGATTGCGATAGGGTGGGCTGCCATCGTGGGTCCGACCAATAGGGGAGAGGCCTCCATCAAAGGCGCTGGTGCCAGGAGGTCTACAGATTACAGCGACTCCATCACAGACCGCTATGCAAGTGCAAACCGTGGCAGACAGGACTCCACGTAATCTCACAGCCTCATCTATCTACCTCTGTGGATTTCTCTGGTTACAGAAAACATACTCCCTTTCACTTCACGAGAAATCAGGAAAACAGGTTAAAATATCCCCCTGATCACATTAGACAAGGAACATGCATTAAGCACGCAGAACTTGGGGGGAGATTTCTGCGCATCTCTGTACTAATTTCCATCACCAGCGATAAGCAATGGGATCTATAATTACAGCTCATGAACATAAGACTGACTTAACCCTTAATGGACCAGGGGTCCACGTCACCAAGGGATGCAGCTATCTCCATTTAAGCGAAATGCATTCAGTTTCTCAAGGGATTCTTGACAATTTTACGAATGTGACATCAGAAATTGTTTACTGAAAATGTCTTCTAGTATTTGTCTGCCTAAAATTGGTAACTAAAGATGATATATGGGATGCATTGCAGCAACTCATCAAGGTAACTTCGACAGCACCTCCTTCCCCTGCAACCTCCATCACCAAGAAGGACAAGAGCAGCAATGCTGGGGGAACACCATCACCTCCAAGTTCCCCTCCAAGTCACACACACACTATCCCGACTTGGAAATATATCAGGGCGTTTCTGCATCATCGCTGGGTCAAAATCCTGGAACTCCCTCCCTAACAGCACTGTGGGAGCACCTTCACCACACGGACTGCAGCAGTTCAGAGAGAAGGCGGCTCACCACCACCTTCTCAAGGGACAACCAGGGATGGGCAATAAATGCTGGCCGAATTAAACAAAAACTCTTACATGGTGACTCAGTGGGTAGCACTCTCTCTCGCCTCGGAGTCAGAAGGTTGTGGGTTCAAGTCCCTCTCCAGAGACTTGAGCACAAAAATCTAGGCTGACACTCCCAGTGCAGTGCTGAGGGAGCGCTGCACTGTCGGAGATGCCGTCTTTCGATGAGACGTTAAACCGAGGCCCCGTCTGCTCCTTCAGGTGGACGGAAAAGATTCGAAGAGCCGGGGAGTTCTCCCCGGTGTTCTGGTCAATGTTTATTCCCTAATCAACATCACTAAAACAGATTATCTGGTCATTTTCACATTACTGTTTGTGGGAGCTTGCTGTGCGCAAATTGGCTGCCGCGTTTCCTACATTACAACAGTGACTACACTTCAAAAAGTACTCATTGGTTGTAAAGCACTTTGGGACATCTGGTGGTTGTGAAAGGCGCTATAGAAATGCAAGTCTGTCTTTCTTACTATTAGAATGCTGTGTCACATGTGGATTTTAGCAGGCTTTCCTTTTCCTACCTTCATCGTACAAATTTGTACTCAACTTTCCTTTATTCATGGACTAGCTTGTCTAAGTCTGATTACGATGCGGAGATGCGGTGTTGGACTGGGGTGGACAAAAATGAGAACTCGCACAACACCAGGTTATAGTCCAACAGATTTATTTAAAATTACAAGCTTTCGGAGCTGTCGCCCCTTCGTCAGGTAAAGGTGCAATGAAGGAATCTACAATATTACACAGTATATAAACACAGAAACTGCAGCGATACAATCTTTCAGGGAAGCATTACTTCAAAGACACACCAGAGCACAGCCAAGACAATGAGATGGATCACAGTGGGTCCAACGTGTCAAATCCTGCTGTCTGCAGTTGAGCTTTTAACTTTTTTTTTGTGTGTTTTTTTAAAAACTGGAAAGACAGACAACGATGTCGAGTCACGTTCTGTAGCGTGACATGAACCCGATATCCCTATTGAGGCCGTCCTCATGGGTGTGGAACTTGGCTATCAGTTTCTGCTCGATGATTTTGCGTTGTCCTGTGTCTCGAAGGTCGCCTTGGAGAACGCTAACCCGCAGATCCGAGGCTGAATGTCCTTGGCTGCTGAAGTGTTCCCCGACTGGGAGGTAACAATCCTGCCTGGCGATTGTTGCGCGGTGTCCGTTCATATGTTGTCTCAGTGTCTGCATGGTCTTGCTGATGTACCATGCTCTGGGGCATCCTTTCCTGCAACGTATGAGGTAGACAACGTTGGCCGAGTCACATGAGTATGTACCATGTACCTGGTGGGTAGTGTCCTCACGTGTGATGATGGTATCTGTGTTGATGATCTGGCATGTCTTGCAGACGTTGCCGTGGCAGGGTTGTGTGGTGTCGTGGTTGCTGTTCTCCTGACAGCTGGGTAATTTAGGGTAATTTAATGTCAGGAGAACAGCGACCACGACACCACACAACCCTGCCACGGCAACCTCTGCAAGACATGCCAGATCATCAACATGGATACCGGCATCACACGTGAGGACACTACCCACCAGGTACATGGTACATACTCATGTGACTCGGCCAACGTTGTCTACCTGATACGTTGCAGGAAAGGATGCCCCAGAGCATGGTACATCGGCGAGACCATGCAGACACTGAGACAACGTATGAACGGACACCGCGCAACAATCGCCAGGCAGGATTGTTACCTCCCAGTCGGGGAACACTTCAGCAGTCAAGGACATTCAGCCTCGGATCTGCGGGTTAGCGTTCTCCAAGGCGGCCTTCGAGACACACGACAACGCAAAATCATCGAGCAGAAACTGATAGCCAAGTTCCGCACCCATGAGGACGGCCTCAATAGGGATATCGGGTTCATGTCACGCTACAGAACGTGACTCGACATCGTTGTCTGTCTTTCCAGTTTTTAAAAAAAACACACAAAAAAAAAAGTTAAAAGCTCAACTGCAGACAGCAGGATTTGACACGTTGGACCCCCTGTGACCCATCTCATTGTCTTGGCTGTGCTCTGGTGTGTCTTTGAAGTAATGCTTCCCTGAAAGATTGTATCTCTGCAGTTTCTGTGTTTATATACTGTGTAATATTGTAGATTCCTTCATTGCACCTTTACCTGACGAAGGGGCGACAGCTCCGAAAGCTTGTAATTTTAAATAAATCTGTTGGACTATAACCTGGTGTTGTGCGACTTCTCATTTAAGTCTGATTACATATCAGGAAAGATGAACAGGCTGGGTCTCTTTTCTCTTGAAAAAAGGCTGAGGGGTGACCTAATAGAGGTCTTTAAAATTATGAAAGGTTTTGATAGAGTGGATACAGAGAGAATGTTTCCACTTGTGGGGAAGAGCATAACTAGAGGCCATCAATATAAGATCGTCACCCAGAAATCCAATAGGGAATTCAGAAGAAACTTCTTTACCCAGAGAGTGGTGAGAATGTGGAACTCGCTACCACAGGGAGTGGTTGAAGCGAATAGTATAGATGCATTTAAGGGGAGGCTGGACAAGCATATGAGGGAGAAGGGAATAGAGGGTTATGCTGATAGATTTAGATGAGGAAAGACGGGAGGAGGCTCGAGTGGAGCATAAACGCCGGCATGGACTGGTTGGGCCGAATGGCCTGTTTCTGTGCCGTATATCCGATGTGATTCTATGTACCTTGCTCCAATCTATTATTCCCATGATGATCATGGTTAAACAGTCTGTTCACACTCATTCTTCAGGCTCACAGTTGAGTAAAGGCCGCTTGGGTGACGAACCGCGATGGTCCGCATGGCCTCCTTCTGTGCTGTACCATTCTACGACTGGGATCGGGAAGATCGAGGAGGGGGAACTGTTCCAGGATAACCGAAACACTTTATTTTTTTTCTCTCCCAAAGCAGTGCAGTTGAACTCCACTTTTTTGTGTTTTGATTCGCTGTCAACCAGCCCGCGGGCTATTTGGATTCTTGCTTTTGTGTGGCTCCTGACTCACCTCAGATACAAGGCGCTGTGCTGAGCTTCCCAGTCTTCAGATCCCCACGGGGAGATAAGGCAGCAGCACAGTCGCTGGCAGCGCGATCGCTGGCAATCGGCTCAGCCCATCTTGTAACAATGCGGCCCCCCCCCTGCCTGGGCTGGCGGCAGACCTGAACCGCGCAGGCAAAATACCCGCAGCAGAAACAAAACAGGTAAGGCCTGTCGAAGATGCCTGCCGGTCCTTTCTTTTATGCTCTGCCCTCGTATTTCGACACGACCTGGAGGTGCGTGTCAGCAATGGGGACAAACAACAAAGGCGTCTGACTGAAACCACAAGGTGCTGGCCAAACTCTGAAAACAAAGACCGCTCCCCGACCTCTGCTGGGTTCCCCATCTATCGATGGACCACAGGACGTGCTCGGACATCAGTACAGTTTTTTTTTTACATAGAATTTACAGCACGGAAGCAGGACATTCGGCCCAACTGATCCATGCTGGTGTTTATGCTCCACACGAGCCTCTAATCCTATCTGCATATCCTTCTGTTCCTTTCTCCCTCATGTGCTTATCGAGCTTCCCCTTAAATGCATCTATGCTATTCGCCTCAACCACTCCCTGTGGTAGCGAGTTCCACATTCTCACCACTCTCTCTGGGTCAAGAGGTTTCTCCTGAATTCCCTATTGGATTTATTAGTGACTCTTATATTTATAGCCCCTAGTTCTGGTCTCCCCCACAAGTGGAAACATCTCCGCGTCTACCCCTATCGAACCCCTTCATTATTTTTAAAATCTCAATCAGGTCACCCCTCAGCCTTCTCTTTTCTGGAGAAAAGAGCCCCGGCCTGTTCAATCTTTCCTGATAATTTGGGGTCTAATATTGCACATAACTAACACCAGGTTGCGCTGGTTTTTCGGCGCAATTCGCCCGAAATCGACCAAACCAGCGCAAAAATCACGGAATTCTAAGCACAAATTACGTTTAGCGCAACTCGAGTTTCCGCGATCCAGAAGCCGGCCCCGCCCCCCAGATCGAATTAATCACCATTAGGAGTTTCCGCTAATTGCACGTTTGCAGGCCTTCGAAGAGGCGCTAAAAGTTAAGCTGTTTTTAGGCGCAAGGACACGTTTTAAAAGCTTTTGGATATAATTTTTAAAAATTTACTAAGAAACTGACTACTGTACCCTAATATTACTAGCAAATGGTTCAGTCTAGTTTGTTAAAGTCATTTTCAGTTATTTAAAACCAGGTTACTCAGGTGGTGGACTAGACACTCTGAATAAAATGCTTATATTTTTATGATAAACCCATTTTTAGCTGCATTAATAAAAGTGCACCAGGTTACCGCTCTTAATCACATCAAGAAAGAAGACAGACAGACTTGCATTTCTACAGCACCTTTCACGACCACCGGACGCCTCAAAGCGCTTTACAGCCAATGAAGTGTACATTTTTTGAAGCGTAGTCACTGTTGTAATGTACGAAACGCGGCAGCCAATTTGCGCACAGCAAGCTCCCACAAACAGCAAAGTGATAATGACCAGATAATTTGTTTTAGTACAAAATACTGTGGATGCTAGAAATCTAAAATAACAACAGAAAATGCTGGAAACACTCAACAGGTCAGGCAGCATCTGTGGAGAGAGAAACAGAGTTAACGTTTCAGGTCGATGACCCTTCGTCAGATTCGGCTCAGAAACGTTGACTCTGTTTCTCTCTCCATGGATGCTGCCTGACCTGCTGAGTGTTTCCAGCAATCTGTTTTAGTAATTTGATTGAGGGATAAATATTGGCCCAGGACACCTGGGAGAACTCCCCAGCTCTTCTTCGAAATAGTGGCCGTGGGATCTTTTACGTCCACCTAAGAGAGCAGACGGGGCCTCGGTTTAATGTCGCATCCGAAAGACGGCACCTCCGACAGTGCAGCACTCCGACAGTGTCAGCCTAGATTTTTGTGCTCAAGTCCCTGCAGTGAGACTTGAACCCACAACCTCCTGGCTCAGAGGCAAGGGTGCTCTATATCAAGGAATATTTTTAAAAGTAGAATTTTTTTTTAAAAATATGTTCTAAAACACTGCCCGATTGTGGTGGTACGGGGCAGATTTTGTGTTCGGGGATGTGCAAACGGAAACCTGAGGAAAAAGAAACTTCTCAAAACTAGCACAAGTTTAGGCACAATTTGCGCCCAGATCGCCGATTGCGCCCAAAGCAGAAACTCTATCACCTGAAATATAAGAAATGACTATTTGGCAGAGAGAAAGAGAAAAAGGAGTAGAATTAAAATGCAATGAGTCATGTTTAAACTGTACACGCTGTGGTCAGACCACACCTTGAGTACGGAGCCCTGCTCTGGTTATGGGAGACATTCCACAAGAGAAATGGGGCAGAAAGGAGCCCCAAACCAGGACAGAAGACGGAGCTATGGGAAAAAGACTTGGGAAACTTGCACATTTAGGATTAGCACCAAAAACATAAACAGGGAGATTAGGAGAAATATTTTCCTTCAAAGGGCTATTTTAATAAAGAATGCATGGCAAGTGACAATGAAACCAATTCAATCACAACATTTAAGAGTGAATTAGATAAACAATTAAGAAAGATTTTGAAGGTGTACAGGGAAGGAGCAGAGAAGAGGGATTAAAGGAAATGGCTTTGATGTGGAGCGAGCACTGGCAGAGGCACTCAAGAAGCTCGACACCATCAGGACAAAGCAGCCCGCTTGATTGGCACCCCATCCACCACCTTAAACATTCACTCCCTCCACCACCGGCGTACCGTGGCTGCAGTGTGTACCATCTACAAGATGCACTGCAGCAACTCGCCAAGGCTTCTTCGGCAGCACCTCCCAAACCCGTGACCTCTACCAGCTAGAAGGACAAGGGCAGCAGACGCATGGGAACACCACCACCTCCAAGCTCCCCTCCAAGTCACACACCATCCTGACTTGGAAATATATCGCCGATCCTTCATCGTCACTGGGTCAAAATCCTGGAACTCCCTCCCTAACAGCGCTGTGGGAGCACCTTCACCGCACGGACTGCAGTGGTTTAAGAAGGTGGCTCACCACCACCTTCTCAAGGGTAATTAAGGATGGGCAATAAATGCTGGCCTTGCCAGCGACGCCCACATCCCAGGAATGAATTTTAAAAAAGGCACAATGGGCCGAATGGCACCTGTGCTGAAATTCCTTTTGGGCTTGGATGGACGTGAATAGAAAGGAGCTAACTGAAGTAGAGGAGGCGGGAAATGGTACAGAAAGGGCAAATCTGGAATACTACTTCAGATTAAACCCCAACAGGAGCTCACAGGTATAAACTGGTGAAAGGGAAAATTAGGAATGATGTCAGTGACCTTTCAACAACCTCAAGAGGAGCTAGACGGTTCCTGACCGGGGCAGAGATCGCATCATTTAGAAGGTAAGGGTCTCTATGAACAACAACTTGCATTTATAAAGTGCCTTTAACGTAGTAAAACATCGCAAGGTGCTTCACAGGAGCGTTATCAAACACCGAGCCACTTAAGGAGATATTAGGACAGGTGACCAAAAACTTGGTCAAAGAGGTAGGTTTTAAGGAGCGTCTTAAAGGAGGAGAGAGAGGTGGAGAGGCGGAGAGGTTTAGGGAGAGAGTTCCAGAGCTCAGGGTCCAGGCAGCTGAAAGCACGGCTGATGGTATGGTGGAGCAATGAAAATCGGGATTGGTAACACTTGGTCCATGCGATCTCCTGAACTGGTTTTGATCGCCTGAGGGGGTCGAAGAGGATTTTTCCAGATTATTTTTTTCCCTTATTGGAGCTGAGTTTTTGCCTCTTGCAGGAGATTACATGGCTGTTGGTGAGAGGGTAAGCAGGGTCTAGTCATGATGCTCCAGCCATCATGAATGAGGGGCAGGCTTGATGGAGCAGTGGTCTATTCCTGCCCGTCATTTCCTTATGCTCGTCTGAAAGTTAGAGCAGCAAGAATGTACAAATTTACTCAATCTTTCCTCATAGGACAACCCTCTCATCCCAGGAATCAATCTAGTGAACCTTCGTTGCACCGCCTCTAAGGCAAGTATATCCTTCCTTAAATTCCATGATCATATTGAATGGCGGAGCAGACTCGAAGGGCTGAATGACCTACTCCTGCTCTTATTTTTCTATGTTTCTAATAAGGAGACCAAAACTGTGCACAGTACTCCAAGTGTGGTCTCACCAGAGCCCTGTACAATTGTAGCATGATTTCCAACCCCCTTGCAATAAAGGCCAACATGCCATTTGCCTTCCTAATTGCTTGCTGTACCTGCATGCTTATTCTCTGTGTTTCTTGTACTAGGACACCCAACTCTCTCCGAACACCAACATTTAATAGTTTCTCACCATTTAAAAAATATTCTGTTTTTCTATTCTTCCTACCAAAGTGAATAACTCACATTTCCCCACATTATACTCCATCTGCCACCTTATTGTCCACTCACTTAACCTGTCCATATCCCTTTGCAGGCTCTTTGTGTCCTCCTCACATCTTATTTTTCCACCTAGCTTTGTATCGTCAGCAAACTTGGATACATTGCACTCGGTCCCTTCATCTAAGTCATTAATATAGATTGTGAATAGCTGAGGCCCAAGCACTGATCCATGCGGCACCCCACTAGTTACAGCCTGCCAATCTGAAATGACCTGTTTAACCCTACTCTCTGTTTTCTGTCTGTTAACCAATCCTTTATCCATGCTAATACATTAACCCAATGCCATGTGCCCTTATCTTGCTTAACAACCTTTTATGTGGCACCTTATCGAAATCCAAATATACTACATCCACTGGTTCTCCTTTATCTACCCTGCTAGTTACCTCCTCAAAAAACTCTAATAAATTTGTCAAACACGATTTACCTTTCATAAAACCATGTTGTCTCTCTCGAATCATATTGGGCCGAAAATTGATCCCGGGACGCGAGAGTACGCACTGCATACTCTCGCGTATTCCCACTCCAATTGCTGGTTTTCTGCATGCCCTGCGCATGCGCTGAAAACCGGCAATTGCTCTTCCGAAAAGGGGGCGGGGCCTGGGTGCATCGCGTGCGCGCTACAGGCTGCGCGCACGCTGTGCACTTCATGCTTTGGACGCGCAGGTAAGTAGGGAAGATTTTGGAAATGTAAAAAGGAGGAGTAAGACCCGCTTTTAAGAAGGTAAGTAGTGAATTAAGTATTTTTTTGAATTTTTTTTTACAGGTATATCTTTTTTATAGACTTTAAAGACAGGTAAGTTTATTTTTATAACTTTTTAAAAGATTTTAAATTTTTTCAAAAATTTAATTTTTTATTTAAAATGGTTAATTTAATTAACTATACTTATTTTATCAATGTGATGGTTTTTTTTTTTAATTTAATTGAGGTTTAGCTGTTATTTTGGGGGGGTGTAAGATTCATAAGTCTCACAGCCATGCTGTGAGACTTATGAATGGAAGATGGTGTGCTGCCATTGGCTCTAACTGAGTCACGTGATCCCACAGCTCGCACGAATTAACTACGCCGCTGGGATACGCAAGCCCAGCACAGCTGATGTCTGGAACATCAAGTTCGTGCGAGCTGGATCAGAAAAAGCATAAGCGAGGTGAGACATCGCGGGGAAGGCTTACCCCCGCGGGAACAGAGCGAGATCAATTTCTGGGCCATTATGATTTTCTAAGTACCCTGTTACCACGTCCTTAATAATGGATTCCAGCATTTTCCCGATGACTGATGTCAGGCTAACTAGGTGTGGTCTGACCAGAACTGGACACAGTGCTCAAGGGCCCTGTACAGTCTGATCATGACCGCCTATGACTTTTATTCTACTGTTTTGGCTGTTGCATTGTCTATTTTTCCCACTTTAATGCTGTACTTTAATTGTTAACATTAAATTTAAGCTGCCGCTGTTCTGCCCAGATGCATATTTTCTCTAACTCGTTTTGAAATTTCTGAGCTGCTTTCTTTGATTCCACCGCCCCTCCTAGTTTGGCATCATCTGCAAATTTTACCCATTTGCATTGAGTTTCTGAATCCAAGATAAGGGGGCAGATTAAGAGACAGCAGTGGTTCCAACACTGAGCCCTGAGGGACCCCAGTCAGTACTTCCCGCCGCCCCGACATAACTTCTCCAACAAGTATCTATTTTTTTTTTAAAACCCTTCGGCCAATTCCTTATCCATTCCCAAGCTTTACCCTGAATCCCCACAGCTTGGAGCTCAACTAATTGTGTGGAAATGTGTCAAATGCCTTCTGGCAGTCTAGGTACACTAATTCACAAGGCTGCCCACATTCCAACTGGGTTGGCACTTCCTCAATTGAGTCTAGGAGGTTTGTCCCCCTCTGAGGCACTGCAGTGAAGTCTCAACCTACATTATGTGCTGGCGCTGCAGTGGGGCTTAAACACAGGATTTTCCGACCCCCACGGGTGTGTACGAGGTGTATACACACCCGTAGCGGCCTCGCAAGTGGCGGTTTCAGGCACGCGAAGTGCATGCGCTGAAAACCGGCACTTGCGATCTGTCAAGAATCCTCTTGACAGATCATCCGCCTGCCCTGAGAAGGGCCTCCGCGGGTGGAGAGTTCCGCTTTCCGCACAACTTCCGCCCGCTGAAAACCTTTAAATATCTTACGCCTGGTAAAAGCAGGCGTAAGGCCTGCTTTTACCAGCATAAGAATTAAAAAAATAAAAATTTAATTTTAACTCATTTTAAATAGGTGATTTAAAAAAAAAATGTATTTAATGTTTAACTGTTTTTAAATGTGATCCCCATTCATACTTTTGATAGATCTGTGCGTAGAGACCTGTCAAAAGTATGAAGGGGGATTCTCTTCGATTGGTTCCCCATGGCCCACGTGACCCCAGGGACGTTTGCGATACCTGGGCCTCTGCCCGCGCGGACCCGGAGAGGCCCAGGAGCGGAAGTGTCGGGACCCACGGAGCCAGCAGGTAAGTGCATCTGCCCGCAGGAAGCCTCCGATTGGAAATTCAGGGCCAGAGACTTTCTGACTCGGAGAGCAGCTCACTGAGCCAAGCTGACATATTGATAGTGCCTCAGCGAGAGCTGATTTGTGAGTGAAACTGATCGGAGTCCAGGGTGACAGTGAGAAAGAAAGACTGAAAGAAAAGGAAAGAGAAACTTGCATTTCTATGGCGCCTTTCATGACCTCAGGACGTCCCAAAGCGCTTTACAGACAATGAAATACTATTTTTTGAAGTGTAGTCACTGTTGCAATGTAGGAAATGCGGCAAGCTCCCACAAACAGCAATGTGATAATGACCAGATTATCTGTTTTAGTGATGTTGGTTGAAGGATAAATATTGGTCAGGACACCGGGGATAAACTCCCCTGTTCTTTTTCCAATAGTGCCACGGGATCTTGTATTTTTTTTATTCGTTTATGGGATCAGGGCGTCGCTGGCAAGGCCAGCATTTATTTCCCATCCCTAATTGCCCGAGAGAAGGTGGTGGTGAGCCGCCTTCTTGAACCGCTGCAGTCCATGTGGTGATGGTACTCCCACAGTGCTGTTAGGGAGGGAGTTCCAGGATTTTGACCCAGCGATGATGAAGGATCGGCGATATACTTCTAAGTCAGGATGGTGTGTGACTTGGAGGGGAACCTGGAGGTGGTGGTGTTCCCATGCGCCTGCTGCCCTTGTCCTTCTAGGTGGAAGAGGTTGCGGGTTTGGGAGGTGCTGCTGAAGAAGCCTTGGCAAGTTGCTGCAGTGTATCTTGTAGATGGTACACACTGCAGCCACGGTACGCCGGTGGTGGAGGGAGTAAATATTTAAGGTGGTGGATGGGGTGCCAATCAAGCGGGCTGCTTTGTCCTGGATGATGTCGAGCTTCTTGAGTGTTGTTGGAGCTGCACTCATCCAGGCAAGTGGAGAGTATTCCATCACACTCCTTACTTGTGCCTTGTAGTTGGTGGAAAGACTTTGGGGAGTCAGGAGGTGAGACACTCGCCGCAGAATACCTAACCTCTGACCTGCTCTTGTTGCCACAGTATTTATGTGGCTAGTCCAGTTAAGTTTCTGGTTAATGGTGACCCCTAGGATGTTGATAGTGGGGGATTCGGCGATGGTAATGCCATTGAATGTCAAGGGGAGGTGGTTAGACTCTCGCTTGTTGGAGATAGTCATTGCCTGGCACTTCTGTGCCCAAGCCTGAATGTCGTCCAGGTCTTGTTGCATGCGGGCATGGACTGCTTCATTATCTGTGGAGTTGCGAATGGCGCTGAACACTGTGCAGTCATCAGCGAACGTCCCCATTTCTGACCTTATGTTGGAGGGAAGGTCATTGATGAAGCAGCTGAAGATGGTTGGGCCTAGGACACTGCCCTGAGGAACTCCTGCAGTGATGTCCTGGGGCTGTGATGATTGACCTTCAACCACCACAACCATCTTCCTTTGTGCTAGGTATGACTCCAGCCAGTGGAGCGTTTTCCCCCTGATTCCCATTGACTTCAGTTTTACTGGGGCTCCTTGATGCCAGACTCGGTCAAATGCTGCCTTGATGTCAAGGGCAGTCACTCTCACCTCACTTCTGGAATTCAGCTCCTTTGTCCATGTTTGGACCAAGGCTGTAATGTGGTCAGGAGCCGAGTGGTCTTGGCAGAACCTAAACTGGGCATCAGTGAGCAGGTTATTGGTGAGTAAGTGCCGCTTGATAGCACTGTCGATGACACCTTCCATCACTTTGCTGATGATTGAGAGTAGACTGATGGGGCGGTAATTGGCCGGGTTGGATTTGTCCTGCTTTTTGTGGACAGGACATACCTGGGCAGTTTTCCACATTGTTGGATAGATGCCAGTGTTGTAGCTGTACTGGAACAGCTTGGCTAGAGGCGCGGCTAGTTCTGGAGCACAAGTCTTCAGCACGATAGCCGGGGTGTTGTCGGGGCCCATAGCCTTTGCTGTATCCTGTGCGCTCAGCCGTTTCTTGATATTACGTGGAGTGAATCGAATTGGCTGAAGAATGGCTTCTGTGATGGTGGGGACCTCGGGAGGAGGCCAATATGAATCATCCACTCGGCACTTCTGGCTGAAGTTGATTGCAAACGCTTCAGCCTTGTCTTTTGCACTCACGTGCTGGGCGCCACCATCATTGAGGATGGGGATATTCTTGGAGCCTCCTCCTCCTGTTAGTTGTTTAATGGTCCACGATGTGGCAGGACTGCAGAGCTTTGATCTGATCCGTTGATTGTGGGATCGCTTAGCGCTGTCTATAGCGTGCTGCTTCCGCTTTTTAGCATGCATGTAGTCCTGTGTTGCAGCTTCCCCAGGTTGGCACCTCATTTTTAGGTACGCCTGGTGCTGCTCCTGGCATGCTCTTCTACACTCCTTATTGAACTAGGGTTGGTCCCCTGGCTTGGTGGTAATTGTAGAGTGAGGGATATGCCGGACCATGAGGTTACAGATTGTGGTGGAATACAATTCTGCTGCTGCTGATGGCCCACAGCGACTCATGGATGCCCAGTTTTGAGCTGCTAGGTCTGTTCTAAATCTATCCCACTTAGCAGGGTGGTAGTGCCGCA
Organism: Squalus acanthias; assembly: GCA_030390025.1. NCBI lineage: Eukaryota > Metazoa > Chordata > Chondrichthyes > Squaliformes > Squalidae > Squalus > Squalus acanthias. The sequence continues at coordinate 63,528,562 of CM059444.1, forward strand.
CAACACGATGTCCACCTGAGAGCGCAGATGGGGCCTCGGTTTAACGTCTCATCTGGAAGACGGCACCTCCGACTCCCTCAGCGCTGCACTAGAGAGTCAGCCTAGATTTTTGTGCTCAAGTCTCTGGAGTGGGACTTGAACCCACGACCTTCTGACTCAGAGGAGAGAGTGCTACTCACTGAGCCAGGGCTGAAAAAGCCCGATCACCATTCTGTACTCTAATTCAGGAGTACTCTCTGCACAGAAAGAGCACACAACTGTTTGCTTTTAAAACCTCATTTTGAAGTTATTTCATTTCTTTCTGTACCACTTCCACCCTTTGCCAACAACTCTGTGTAACGTGCCACAATTATAACCTGCACGTTAGTTATTTTACTCCTTTTAACTTACATAGACGGCCCCGTCCTCAATAAACAGCCTGGTCACTGAGGCCATGAAGACTCATTGCGTGGGGAACTGCCGAGGCGATCCCGGGCAAGTCTCAGCGCCCACGCTGGGGTTCCAGTAAGCCTCACTCCAGGACTCCACCGCAAAACCTAAATGGACACTCCGATGTGGTACTGAGGGAGTGCTGAACTGTCGAGGGTGCTGCCCCTCAGATGAGTCGCTAAGCGGAGGGCCAGGTGTGCCTGTGCCAGTGCTCAGGAACGTTAAAGATCCCAAGGCGCTATTTTAGGATGAGCAGCTGTCCTGACCGTCATTCTCCCGGCCATACATCTCATTGTTTGTTTGTGACCCATTGCTGTGTGCAAAAACGCTTCAACTACATAACAGCGACTGCATTTAAAGCAATTCATCGTACAGGAGTTGCTTTGGGATACAGTCCGCACCACTTAAAATGCCCACGTTGTAAACGGGCAGTCGCTGATATCGGCCAGAACGCAATAAACATTAGCCATAATAAAAACAGAAAATGTTGGAAACACCCAGCAGGTCAGGCAGCATCTGTGGAGAGAGAAACAGAGTTAACGTTTCAGGCCGATGGCCCTTCGTCAGACCGGAAACGTTAACTCTGTTTCTCTCTCTCCACAGATGCTGCCTGACCTGCTGAGCATTTCCAGCATTTTCTGTTTTTATTTCAGATATCCAGCATCCGCAGTATCTTGCTTTTGTATAACTATTAGCCTTCTACATCAATTTCAAAGTTGCCAGTTTTACCGTCTAAAGAGCTCAGTTTATTTTGGGCCGGAACAGCTGCACGTAATCACTCTGTAAGACAAGCTGTCTTCAAATTAAGAGGCTGTTCCACAAATAATATCGCATAATTGCCACCAGCAAAATGCTTTGCGTTAACAGCAATTTCTAGGCTTCACAGATTCACTAATTCAAAATCCTTTTAAATTTAGACCGCAGTAGAGGCTGCAGTTGAGTTTGGCTCAGAGATAATGCTTGATTTTGCATCTGTTATACTTGACCTTGGGACTGTGGCACTTCAGCTTCTGAGAACGGGATTTAAATCCAACCCAATCTGGCTCGACATTTACCTTTCATTCACTACATTAACGTTATTGTAATTTACTTACTTGATTCAATCTTTGAATATCCTCATTTCCCTTTCCCGCTTTCTTTAGCTCAGTTTTGCTTTTCTAAGGCTGTTTTTCTGGTTACTATCCTACTGGCCTCTAACCTGTTACAAAAGATTGGCTTCTTCAATCGTTTGAATCGGAGAACAGTGCCAGTGTGAATTGGGAAGAAAGAAAGACTTGCATTTATATAGCGCCTTGCACGACTACCAAAGCGCTTTACAGCCAATGAAGTACTTTTTTTTTTGAAGTGTAGTCACTGTTGTAATGTAGGAAAAGCGGCAGCCAATTTGCACACAGCAAGATCCCACACACAGCAATGTGATAATGACCAGATAATCTGTTTTTTAGTGAAGTTGATTGAGGAATAAATATTGGCCCCAGGACACCAGCGAGAACTCCCCTGCTCTTCTTCGAAATAGTGCCATGCGATCTTTTACGTCCACCTGAGAGGGCAGACGGGGCCTCGGTTTAACGTCTCATCCGAAAGACGACACTTCCGACAGTGCGCCGCTCCCTCAGTACTGCCCCTCCAACAGTGCGGTGCTCCCTCAGTACTGCCCCTCCGACAGTGCAGCGCTCCCTCAGTACTGCCCCTCCGACAGTGCAGCACTCCCTCAGTACTGCCCCTCCGACAGTGCAGCACTCCCTCAGTACTGCCCCTCCGACAGTGCGGCACTCCCTCAGTACTGCCCCTCCGACAGTGCGGCACTCCCTCAGTACTGCCCCTCCGACAGTGCCGCGCTCCCTCAGTACTGCCCCTCCGACACTGCAGCACTCCCTCAGTACTGCCCCTCTGACAGTGCAGCGCTCCCTCAGTACTGCCCCTCCGACACTGCAGCACTCCCTCAGTACTGCCCCTCTGACAGTGCAGCGCTCCCTCAGTACTGCCCCTCCGACACTGCAGCACTCCCTCAGTGCTGCCCCTCTGATAGTGCGGCGCTCCCTCAGTACTGCCCCTCCGACAGTGTAGCACTCCCTCAGTACTGCGCTGGAGTGTCAGCCTAGATTTTTGTGCTCAAGTCTCTGGAGTGGGGCTTGAACCCACAACCTTCTGACTCAGAGGAGAGAGAGAAAGAGAGTGCTGCCCACTGAGCCACGGCTGACAGCGAAGTGGAATTGGGAGAACAGTGTGAACTGGGAGGGCAAAATCGGTTAAATCTCATTGGTTAAGGACATACACTGTTGGTCCTGTCGTTCACCAAGGTCCCAGATGTCCTGTTGCCCTAGCCACGCAGTTATCAGCTTGGAATTCCAGCGAGTTATGGCGCAAAGATTTTCCGAGCTGAAAGGCGCGGGAAAAATTCTAATCAGGGGGGGATGTAAATCGAGGGGGGAGGGTGTAAATCGAGGGGGGGGGAGGGTGTAAATCGCGGGGGGAGGGTGTAAATCGAGGGGGGGAGGGTGTAAATCGCGGGGGGGGGGGTGTAAATCGAGGGGGGGTGTAAATCGAGGGGGAGGGTGTAAATCGAGGGGGGGAGGGTGTAAATCGCGGGGGGAGGGTGTAAATCGAGGGGGGAGGGTGTAAATCGAGGGGGGAGGGTGTAAATCGAGGGGGGAGGGTGTAAATCGAGGGGGAAGATCCGTTAGTTCCACTTTTTTTTTTGCCCTGTTCCAGCAAGATCTGGGCCATTGACTTTCGGATCAAGGAAGTGTATGAAAAATACAATAGTGAAAATTGGGGCGAATTCTCTGGGTCGATTAAACCCGGTCTTAGTAAAAGACTTTGCGGGTGCAAAAAAAGTTAAAATACACATAAAACAATATGGGCTTTAATAGGTGAAAGGGGAAGAGGAGAAAAAAAAGGCACAAATATTTGGTAGAAATGTGTCCTGTGAGGCCAGGATCCATTAATGCAGCAATTACAGGCGCTCCTAGCTGTTTGGGAACAGCTTCATTCCCACTGAAAAGCAGCAGACCCATTCATCGCTGGACGGAGGCATTCGCAGAGTCTGGCCTTCTACATGAAAGTGACGCCAGCAATTGGAAGCAATTTGCTGAACTGTTTGAAGATTAAATTAATCATGGCACCAACAAACAGCACTTGGGAAACAGTTTTGTTTTCATGCATTCTTTCGTGATTACCCAAAATGAAAGCCAAGATACAAAACGTGCTTTTGGTACTGGAAGGTTGACAGCAACAAATGCTCCCATACTCACTGCTTTGTTTGTAATTATTTAATACTTGAAAAGACCATGTAGGATTTTTTTGCTCTGTATACATGCGGTCATTGTTCCTTTTTAATGCAGTGCGGTTCTCGCTCTCTCTCGCTCCCCTTTCTTATCAAAAAAGAACTCTTTCCCATCTTGACTTCTGCTCAACTTTAAATGGGGTGTGGTTAAGACTCCAACTCTGCCATGACTTCCTGTACCACTCTTCTGCTCGCTATGCAGAGGTGAATTCGCCAACCTTAACCCCGACCCAAGGGGAGAGGCCCCATTCTCTGTGACACGAGAGTAGGGGAAAGAGAGAGGAGCAAATAGGAATGAGGTCCTCCCCATAGAATGAATTAGTCTGAAGCCCAAAGACAGTTGTTATGTAGGGAAATGCAGTTTGCACACATCAAGATCCCACAAACAGCAATCGGCAGTTCCTCTGTTTTTGGCGGTGTTAATTGAGGAAGGATCATTGACCAGAGCTCCCTCATTACCTTCCAGTGAGACCTTTAATATCCACCTGCACCATGTGAAGAGACATTTTTAATATCTCACCTGAAGAACTGAAGGAATTCAGCCTTACTTTTAATCTCATCGTTTGCTCCCAAGTTTTAAATATAATTTCGTTGTAGTTCTAGAAAAAAACCAAACATGTTGCTTTTCCTTGCCATATTTTCAGTCCAGATTTTTAGGAATATTTTTCAAATTAATTTTTCATAAAAATTATTCGCACAACTCACAAGGACAGAAGCGTTGGGAAATAAAGCGGGGCTTCAGTGACTGCGGGAAATTTATTCGCCCGTTTTAATTCCTGTCGTCTGTTCCACATGTTGCAGACCAACTGACCAATATTGGACTAACACTTGGCTCCATTGTTATTTGGGTTTTAATCTCTTCTCGTAATCTTGAATTTTGTTTTTTTAGTAAATTTCATAAGAAATCTAGTTCTCATTTTAATTTATTGCCTAAATTGCAATAATTTTCATCAATGGTTATTTTCCTTCTGGCTTTAGTCAACAAAACATCACTGACGTCAATCCGCAACCAATAAAAACACTCCTATTGTATCTGACACAGCTTAAGAGTCAAAAAGGATTACTGTGCTGGCATCATATCTGTGCAGCGGGTGAGAAACATTTCTAGAAAGGGAGATTATGGTCTTCTGCAGAAAGTTGGTGCCATCTGTTAACCATTTGGAGACTTCAGTAAAGGGAAAGTGAGAGATGGGGATGCAAGTGAGAGAGATGAGAGAAAGGGGAAGAGTGGACAAGGAGAGAGGGGAGGAGTGGGAGCGAGGGATGGGGAGGAGTGGGAGAGAGGGTGGGGAGGAGTGGGAGAGAGGGGTGGG
>CM059444.1:63533789-63591289 GCA_030390025.1 Squalus acanthias
AATAAAAAAAAACGTGTGGAATAACAAAACCTATGGATGAACAAACTGAAGTGGCATAACTAACTCTTAAGTCACCTCTGGCTATGCAATTTTCAGCAAACCATGGTTATTTATGTCGAGCAGAAGCAGAGGAGGTCCCAGCATAGAGCCCTGGGACATTGCACTCAAAATAAAAGATAAAACAATACTCTGTGAAGAAAACTGCATAGTCAGTTGGAGTCCCAAAAAGGATAATTAAATTTGAGGATGTTACAAGCTTGAGGGGCAGGAATCTATGGAGTCAGGATGTCTTGTAAAGTAACTTGGACAGATTTTACACCTGGTTAATCAATGGCAGATGAAGTTCAATAGAGACAGAAAGCTTCATATATTGGAAATAAAAATAGGAGGTACCAGGATACCAGGACGGATAGGATTTGTAAAGGGAGAGTGTAAAGGAGACCTGGGGATGGCAGTTCACTCATCACTCACTATGTCTAAGCAATGTGAAGCAGCGAGAGAGAGAGAGCGCGAGAGAGAACGAGAAAGAGGAAGAGAGAGAGAGAGAGGAAGAGAGAAAGAAAGAAAGAGCGAGAGAAAGAAAGAAAGAAAGAAAGAAGAAGAGAGAAAGAAAAAGAAAGATGTTACAAGCTGGGGTCAAGATGTCTTATAAAGTATACAGTGTCGTTCACGACCTCAGGACATCTCAAAGCACTTTACAGCCAATGAAGTACTTTTGAAGCGTAGTCACTGTTGTAATGTAGGAAAGTAAATAGGATGCTGGGTTATACAGCCTGACCACTTGAGTTCAAATCTCCAGAGGTTGTGCTGAAATTATACAAAGCTCTGTCCAGGCCCCAGTTGAAGTAGTGCGTGCAGATCTGGTCGTGCGACATAAGGGATCATCCAGACCCCAGATGTGATGTAGAGGACAGCACCAGGACTGTTAGAGGGATGAACAACAAAGAATGGCTGGGGATTTTCAGCCTCAAAAAGAAACGCCTCACATGGGATTTACAACAACTTTACAAGATACTTAACGGGAGAGAGAAAACCCAGAACAAGAGAGCACAAGTTCAGAGCTGTGAAGGGAAAGTTTAAGATTTATTTAAAGTATTCCTTTACACAGAGCAGGACCAACAGCTGAGACCAGTTGCCAAGGGAGGGAGGGTGGCTGAGGCCAGGAGACTGGAGTTATTTCAGAAACAGCGAGACGCTGCAATAGGGTGACGAGGGTTGGTACTCGGGAATGATGAGAGCAAACGGGCTGAAGGGCCTTCTTCATCTGAACATCCCTCGAGATATTCTACAGCAACAACTACAACTTGCATTTATATAGCACCTTTAACGTAGTAAAACGCCCCAAGGCGCTTCACTGGGGCGTTATCAAACCAAGGTTTGACACCGAGCCACATAAGGAGATATCAGGGCAGATGACCAAAAGCTTGGTCAAAGAGGTAGTTTTAAAGAGAGTCTTGAAGGAGGAAAGATAGTTGGAGAGGCGGAGGTTTAGGGAGGGAATTCCAGAGCTTAGGGCCCAGGCAGCTAAAAGCAGGGCTGCCAATGTTGGAGCGATTAAAATTGGGGATGCGCAAGAGGCCAGGATTGGAGGAGCGCAGACATCTCAGAGGTTTGTAGGGCTGGAGGAGGTTACAGAGGTAGGGAGGGGCGAGGCCATGGAGGGGTTTGAAAACAAAGATGAGAATTTTGAAATTGAGGCGTTGCCGGACCGGGAGCCAATGTAGGTCAGCGAGCACAGGGGGTGATGAGTGAACAGTACTTGGTGCGAGTGGGGATACGGGCAGCAGAGTTTTGGAGGAGCTCAAGTTAATGGAGGGTGGATGATGGGAGGCGGCCAGGACAGCGTTGGAATAGTCAAGTCTAGAGGTAACAACGCCCTAGCCACATGTGGCGAAGTGAAAATCCAGATGTGGTGAATTCCATTTCTAATTAGTAAATACAAATTGAGTAATAGACACCATCGTTGGGCATGTGACCTCAATACTCGCACGGCGAACTCTAACCTTTCTGTTGGTAAAATAGGAAGACGAATTGGAGAGTGTGCGAGTGGTTTTTTGATCGTTGTGAGTGCTTTACTTCCTTGGTTACTGAATGGTGTTAGATGTTTGTTAAGTAAATATCCACGTGTGAAGTACATACCTGTATTGCGTGTGAAGCCTTTTCTACTAAAATTAGTGCATGTGGCTAAAACAGTGTCACCCATAGCCACAGCTGTGGCTAGTCAGTTGTTTCTACTGGTCAGCATTGGTGTGGGAGAGTTGATTCCATGAGGTTGAGATTAAGAAAGGTCACTGGGGTAATACAAGGGGAAACTGTACTCTGGCTCCTACTAGACCTGAGCAGGGAGTGTATGATGCTAACATTGGGTGCCAAATGTAAAATTTGTTCCACTCCCTAAGACTGACATTGCTTTTGATTTCTTTTCCTTGAATAACCGAGGTCCAGGGCCAAGACCCATGGTGCAGGTCAGCACCAGGACTGAAGAGCAGGAGAGAAAACAAGGGTGATTAAGCTGCAGTGGTTGGCTGGTTCTTGGGTCTTGAATCCCGTAGATAGTAGGAGGAAGAGAAGACGGAGGCAGGCGAGGAGCTCCATGGTTTCAAGGTCCTGGGACATGATGCGTTAGAGTAGGCGGCTCACCACCACCTTCTCAAGGGCAATTAGGGATGGGCAATGAGTGCTGGCCCTGCCAATGACGTCCACATCCCAGGAATGAATAAAAAACAGATACTCTGATGTATCTTGATTTCAGTACAATGATGGTACAGAGAGGAGGAAGAGTGCGTAGGACGGAGCTTAGGAGGAACAAGAATCTTCATTTTCTGTAACTTCCTCCAGCCCTCCGAGATCTCGGCGCTCCTCCAATTCTGGTCTCCTGCGCATCCCCGATTTTAATTGCTCCACCATTGGCGGCTGTGCCTTCAGATGCCTGGGCCCTGAGCTCTGGAATTCCCTCCCTAAACCTCCCCCCACCCCCCCCCCCAACTATTTTTCTCTCTCCTCCTTGAAGACGCTCCTTAAAACCTACCTCTTTGACCAAGTTTTTTGGTCACCTGTCCCAACATCTCCTTATGTGGCTCGTTGTCAAATTGTGTTCGATAATCGCTCCTGTGAAGCGTCTTGGGACGTTTTACTACGTTAAAGGCGCTGTATAAATGCAAGATGTTGTTGTAAGGACAAAAGAACCCTCAGCCCAATGTCGTAATGTAAATTAAAATACGAGAGGAAGCATTGTAGCAGGAAGTTGTTTCAACACAGTCATGGCCGATGATTCTTCTCTGACCGGGACAAATCAAATCGGAACCTTTGACTCATCTCCTAATTCATTTTTTGTTTTCACGTTATTAAATTTTGAACATTTAGACAATCATCTGACATCAAAATTTTTGACAAACGATTTTGGATGTGACCTGCCTCTTTAAGCAGGGCCAGGTCTTTCATGTGGTTTTCTCTGATCTTTCCCCGTGATTCTCTCCCTTAAACGGAAGTTATGCTTCATTCAGTGAAACAGCCCAAAGTCTCTTGTATTCCTGTCAAACGGTCCGCTCCCTTGTGTAATCGCAAGTTGTCCCAATGTCAAAAAATAAAGGAAACATATAACGCAAAGATCCCAAAATAGTGCAGCGCTGTTTGATGATAACTGTATTACTTACAATGTCTTAAAAAGATCAAACAAAATCACATCAAAGAACTCAGTCCTTAAAGGGACAGCTCCAATTAGAGAGGTTCACGCCTGCTTGTTGCTGTATAAAGGATGCACTTGAAAATGTCAAAATTGCCACTTTTTGAACTGTAATTAGTGAAAATGACTTGAGTCTTGACATCACGCGGTGGATATTGTTGTACGAAAGCTCAACACATTCGCGTCAATTCTTCCCTCCATTATTTTAACGGAGGTTTACTTTATTTTAAAGAGGTTGTGACTCAGTTAACACCACAGACAAAGGAACTTCGGACCAACGCATTAAGCTGCTCCCTCACAGGAACTTTAAGGCCTGGATTCTCACAAACGACACGATAAAGGGTTTCGTGGGACAGCGAGAGAGAAGCAGAAAACAAAAAAACCAGCACAACAGGCCACAGTACACGAGCCTCATGGCCATTCAGAGACCCCCTGGATGTGTGAATATTGGGCGAGGACAAGATGGAGCTCAGCCATAATGCCTCCCATGGTACATAATCTGCTATCGCTCACTCTCCAGGTACCGTTCAGTAGAATCCAGATAGCCAAGTTAAAGGTGATAGCTCATCCCCTGTTGATTAATGTTCTGAAATACCGATATTATTCCAACGTATTAAGTTAAAACAGCTCCTTTCTGAACTTGCCTTTTTAAAAATGTATTCATTCATGGGATGGGATGTGGGCGTCGCTGGCAAGGCCAGCATTTATTGCCCATCCCTAATTGCCCTTGAGAAGGTGGTGGTGAGCCGCCTTCTTGAACCGCTGCAGTCCATGTGGTGAAGGTGCTCCCACAGTGCTGTTAGGGAGGAAGTTCCAGGATTTTGACCCAGTGACGATGAAGGATCGGTGATATACTTCTAAGTCGGGATGGTGTGTGACTTGAAGGGGAACTTGGAGGTGGTGGTGTTCCCATGCGCCTGCTGCCCTTGTCCTTCTAGGTGGAAGAGGTCGTGGGTTTGGGAGGTGCTGTCGAAGAAGCCTTGGCGAGTTGCTGCAGTGCATCTTGTAGATGGTACACACTGCAGCCACGGTACGCCGGTGGTGGAAGGAGTGAATGTTTAAGGTGGTGGATGGGGTGCCAATCAAGCGGGCTGCTTTGTCCTGGATGGTGTTGAGCTTCTTGAGTGTTGTTGGAGCTGCACTCATCCAGGCAAGTGGAGAGTATTCCATCACACTCCTGACAGGAATAAAAATTGGTATCGGCGAAGCCAGGCATTCCCGTGCCTGTGCTACGTCGGGGTTCTGACTGAGGACCTAGGAGTCCAACCCGTCTGGCCCCACCCCTGCCTCCCTACATCAGCCTTGTTGATGCAAGCAGAGGCTCCATTCCTTCAGGCCACCCCTGGAATGTGTGACTCAAGGCCCTGGACCCAGCACATCCGGGTCCCAGCCGGGTATGCGACCATTCCAGAACCTAAGTTGGGAGTGTGCTGGAACGGGCAAGAATTTTCAGAGCCTTTATTGTCTGCAAAAATGACTTCCTGTAAATGCCATAGCAGAGTAAATACGTTTCTCATACACAGTACTATCAACTAACAGGTCCATAGGAACCTGTGAATGTGCAGATCTAGAATTTAGCCTTGCTGTTCTCAACTGTCCCTCAGGTGTCAGCCGTGGCTCAGTGGGCCGCACTCTCGTCTCTGCATCAGAATATTGTGAATTCAAGCCCCACTCCAGAGACTTGAACACAAAATCCAGGCTGACACTCCCAGTGCAGTGCTGAGGGAGGTGCTGTCTTTCAGATGAGACCTTAATCCTCAGCAACCCTCATACATCTCATCCGGACCACGGAAATGTTCTACTTTACTGTGGTACAAAACGTGCTGGATTGAAAGGGGCGTCTGCCCTCTCAGGTGGGCATAAAAGATCCCGTGGCACTACATCAAAGAAGAGCAGGGGAGTTTATCCCCGGTGTCCTGGCCAACATTTATCCCTCGACCAACATCACTAAAACAGATTATCTGGCTATTAGCAACTTGGCTGCCCATATCCTAACTCGCACCAAGTCCCGTTCACCCATCACCCCTGTGCTCGCTGACCTACGTTGGCTCCCGGTTAAGCAACGCCTTGATTTTAAAATTCTCATCTTTGTTTACAAATCCTTCCATGGCCCTCGTCCCCTCCCTATCTCTGTAACCTCCTCCAGACCCACAACCCTCCGAGATCTCTGCGCTCCTCCAATTCTGGCCTCTTTGCGCATCCCTGATTTTCATCGCTCCACCATTGGCGGCCGTGCCTTCAGCTGCCTGGGCCCTGAGCTCTGGAATTCCCTCCCTAAACCTCTCTGCCTCTCTCTCCTCCTTTAAGATGTTCCTTAAAACCGACCTCTTTGACCAAGCTTTTGGCCATCTGCCCCAATATCTCCTTCTGGGGCTCGGTGTCAGATTCTGTTTGATAATCGCTCCTGTGAAGCGCCCTGGGGACGTTTTACTGCGTTAAAAGGCGCTATATAAATGCAAGTTGTTGTTGTGGTTTTCTCATTTCTGTTTGTGGAACCTTGCTGTGCACAAATCAGTTGCTGCGTTTCCCTACATTACAACAGTGGCTACATTTCAAAAGTACTTAATTGGCTGTAAAGCTCTTTGGGACATCCTGAGATCGTGAAAGGCGCTATAGAAACGCAAGTCTAAATATACAGTCCATCAAGCCTGCTGTTCCCAGAGACCATGTTCAATCTACCGAATCAAAGGACTCTCCGCAGAATTTGACATGATCAACCATTTCAGCCTTCTCCATTGTCCAGCTCTGTGGGGCTGCCCTCCCAGTCCTACCTGTCTGAACACAGCCAGCGCATCTCCTTCAATGGTTTCTCTTCCCACCCCTGCACCCTCAGAGTCCCCAAGGTTCTATCCTTCTCACCCTCTTCTTTGTAGTATATAAGAAGATAAAAATTTGAAGCAGGAGTCGGCTATACGGCCCCTCGAGCCTGCTCCGCCATTCAATAAGATCATGGCTGATCTTCTACCTCAACTCCACTTTCCCGATCAATCCCCATATCCCTTGATTCCCTTAGTATCCAAAAATCTATCAATCTCAGTCTCGAATAGACTCAACGACTGAGCATCTACTGCCCTCTGGGATAGAGAATTCCAAAGATTCATAACCCTATGAGTGAAGAAATTTCTTCTCATCTCAGTCCTGAGACTGTGACCCCTATTTCTAGACTCTCCAACCAGGGGAAACAGCCTCTCAGCATCTACCATGTCAAGCCCGCTAAGAATTTTATTCTTCTAAACTCCAGAGAATATAGGCCCATTCTACTCAATCTCTCCTCATAGGGACAACCTTCTCATCCCAGGAATCAATCTAGTGAACCTTTGTTGCACTCCCTCTAAGGCATGTATAACCTTCTTTAGGTAAGGAGACCAAAATTGTGCACAGTACTCCAGGTGTGGTCTCACCAAAGCCCTGTATAATTGCTACCTGACACTCTCCTTGACATTATCCTTGACATCAGTGTCAACTGTTACTGAAGACACCCATCACTACCTCTCCATCACTTTATTTGATCCCCTCCTGCCTGACATCAAATCATAGACGAGTCATTGAACATTGGGAAGACAAAAGACATCATTTTCATCCCCTGCCATAAACTCTTCTTCCTTGCCACAGACGTCCTTCCAAGCAACTTGGTCAGGCTGAACTAGACCGTATGAACTCTTACTATTCTGTTCAAGCCAGAATTGAGCTTCAAACCCAACATCCTTTCTATCAGCAATGATGCTTACTTGCACATGTACCACATACCCCGTCTCCACCCCATCCTCATTCCCACTGCCACTGAAACCTTTATTCATGCTTTTGTCAATTGTAGATTCAATTTTTCCAATGCTCTCCTTGCTGCCCCCCCCACTCTCCTCCTTTCAGAAGCTCCAACTCGTTCAAAAGTCAGCTGCTATATTTTGCCCCACACTTGCCTATCACCCCTATCCTCACTAAACTTGGAATCCCTCCACGAACTCACCCCACCCTATCCTATCCTATCCCTGCAACCTCGCCCAGGCTTATGTGCAATCCCGCAACCTTTGGCTACCTGACTCTGGCTTTGCGTGCATCGCACCTCCCTTGACCCCACCTCCAGCCGCCTTGGCCCTACCCTCTGCAACTCCCTCCCTGAACCCATCCACCTCTCCTCTTCCTCTGAAAACCTTCACAAAACCCACCTGTTCGACCAAATTCTCAGTCACCTCTCCTATCTCTTGCACACTAGCTAGCAGACCGTACTGTTGTTCCTTTCAGCTGTCCCCCCCCCCCCACCCACTCTATGAAGTGGATTGGAATATTTTCTACATTAAAGGTGCTATATCAATTCATGTTGCTGCTGCACTTCTCTTCCGGTTGCTAGGCAATTTGCGAATCCAATTTCCCCCTCAACAACCGCCCCCCCCCCCCCCGCACCCCTCCGAACTCTCGAGAAATCCTAAGCTTTGATTTTTTGAGAATCGTTAGAATTCTTGCTTTCTCAAGCCATAAGGAGGTCTCCGGCTTCTCGGGAAGATAGGGAGAGAAAGAAGCAAAATTGTTTTCAGAACGTGCGACATTAAATAACCCATTTATAATTGCAGTCGGCCCACATAAACCACGGCCGTGGTCCGAAATGTGGATTAACAAAGCGCCAGACTTGGTGAAGCATAGTCCAGATGTGCTGTTTTTAATTAACAGTCAAACTGATTATGGAGGACAGAAATGAAAGCACACACAAGAGAGAGAGATATAAATGCCTACCCGCATCCCCCCCCCCCCACTTAGTATGTTCGTAAAGCCTTCTCGTTTTAGAATCTGCTATCAATTCTTTCCTTTTGCCTACAGCCCACCCATAAACAAAAGGACGAGAATGCAATAACTCAATGGCAAAGGAGCAGGGATTTTGTTTTAAGCCCTCTCAATGACGAGACAGAACAAAGCTCTTTTTCTTTCTGTTGCGATTGCTCTTCCTCCGTGTGTGCCAGAATCAACACCATCATTTTCTGAGGCTCCCGACTGGAGGGGACAACATCCTCGACCGTCATGCATTAAATATATCTAAATAAGCATCTTTTTGAAGCGTTATTTGTTTTTTTGGTACTATTTTGCCCTCAACACTGCCTCCCACCCACAGTATCCCAATAAACTCCAAACCCCGAATGCTGCTCCCGGTATATCAACCAATTAACCTATGGGGAGCTTGCCCCCAAACCCCATTGTCTGAGGGACCAAGACGTCCCACAGAGGACCCTTGGGGTAATACTATATTTAGTCTGTAGGACGCTCTGGATAATGCCGTGTTCAACCGTCCCCCGTTGCATCGCTCTGGATGTTTCCCAAAGTGTCCCATGTAATGCACTGTCTCATCCACAAAAGTTCTCCTGTGCTCGTACAATACTCGGTCTGTATGGCCTGTGCAGCCACTGTAGCACTGCATGCTCAAAAAGGTCTGATGGTTTTTATATGAAAATAATAAAGACCTTTTTTTTTTAGAAAGCGTCTGTGACATACAGATGTCTGGCTAAGTCTGTGTGTGTGTGCAAAGTAGACCCTCAAATTTCCGCAACAATGGAGGGATCAGCCCCAGGAGGCTAATGGAAATCAGGATCTCATGTTTTTCCCATTTTAAAAAGTAGATATTCCTGGAAATAATGTTGGACCCTAAATCCTGCTGGTCTCCCCCAACAGAGGCCCTGACTCCTGCTGGACTCCTGAACCAGACAGCCGGACTCCTGCTGGTCTCCTCCAACAGGGCCCTGACTCCTGCTGGACTCCTGAACCAGACAGCCGGACTCCTGCTGGTCTCCTAAAACCTCCGACAGTGCAAGCTCCCTCAGTACTGCACTGGAGTGTCAGCCTGGATTGTGTGCTCAAGTCTCTGGAGTAGGACTTGAACCGATAATATATTAGCATGGATTGAGGATTGGTTAATGGACAGAAAACAGAGAGTAGGAATAAATGGGACTTTTTCAGGTTGGCAGGCTGTAACTAGCGGGGTACCACAAGGATCAGTGCTTGGTCCTCAGCTATTCACAATCTATATTAATAACTTAGATGAAGGGACTGAGTGTAATGTATCCAAGTTTGCTGATGATACAAATTTTGGTGGGCAAGTAAGCTGTGAGGAGGACGCAAAGAGGCTGCAGAGAGATAATAGACAGGTTGACTGAGTGGGCAAGAACATGGTAAATGGAATACAATTTGGGAAGTATGAAGTTATCTACTTTGGTAGGAAAAACAAAAAAGCAGAATATTTTTTGAATAGTGAGGGACTGGGAAATGTTTGCACTCAGAGGTGCCTGGGTGTCCTTGTACATGAATCACAGAAAGTTAACATGCAGGTACAGGAAGCAATCAGGAAAGCAAATGGTATGTTAGCTTTTGTTACAAAGGGATTAGAGTATAAGAGTAAAGAAGTCTGACTACAATTATACAGGGCATTGGTGAGGCCACACCTGGAGTACTGTGTACAGTTCTGGTCTCCTTATCTAAGGAAAGACATACTTGCCATAGAGGGAGTGCAAGAAGGTTCACTAGACTGGTTCCTGGGATGAGGGGATTGCTCTATGAGGAGAGATTGAGTATACTAGGCCTATATTGCCTAGAGTTTAGAAGAATGAGAGGTGATCTAATTGAAACATATAAAATTCTTAAGGGGCTTGACAGGGTTAATGCTGAGAAAATGTTTCCCCTGGCTGGAGAGTCTAGAACATGGGGTCACAGTCTCACAATAAGTGGTCGGCCATTAAGGACTGAGATGAGGAGAAATTTCTTAACTCAAAGGGTTGTGAATCTTTGGAATTCTCTACCCCAGAGGGCTGTGGATGCTCAGTCGTTGAGTATATTCAAGACAGAGGTCGATAGATTTTTGGGAACTAAGGGATATGGGGATAGTGCGGGAAGGTGGAGTTGAGGTAGAAGATCAGCCATGATCTTGTTGAATGGTGGAGCGGGCTCGAGGGCCAAATGGCTGACTCCAGCTTCTATTTCTTATGATAACCTTCTGACTCAGAGACGAGAGTGCTACCCACTGAGACACGGCTGTACCCGAGAGAATATCTAAGAAGATACCTTGAACATGTAACGTGGGACGAGCGAGCTTCTTCACATGGTGGACAATCTCTAAACGTTCAGTTCTTCCCGATCTTTCGCGTTTTTTTTTCCAAGCTCAATTTCTTGAGAACATTTCGATCCACTATCTCTTGATCAGCTGTACCACAGAGTTCTTATTACACGTTGATGAACATCCGAGATAGGGGAACAAAATGTTCTGGAGAAGCCAAGCTCTGATAACAGTACAGTCAGTGGGATCTTGGACATCATATACCATATTGTATATATTTATATACATATACACACACACACACACACACACACACACACTGGATAACAGGGAGCGACTGCAAATCAAGCATTGCAGAAGATTTCAAGTTCTGCAGCAAAGCTCGAGAGATTACTGCATGTCATCTAAATCTCTTGATTAGATTACAGTCTCTAAATCACTCCCTTCTATCTGGTATTGCAGGGGAAGTGAGCAGAATTATTACATAATCCTAAACGGTACAATGGGAAATATCTGTATACTTATTAGGGTCTCTCAGGTGACCCTTGTTAGTGCTGCATTAATGCTTTATAGGACTGCTGCCTGGGTTAGTGGTCATTTAATGACATGATTTTGTAAAGCACCATCTCGTTGTGTGAATATCATGCACACTGCCAACCCTTCCCATTCACTGTGCCAGGTCAATGGAATTTTACATCAAGGGAAGTTCTACACTCAAAAAGAAACTTGTATTGGGCTACTTCTGACCACTAGTGTCAAAGACTTCCACCACACCTGCACATGTACTAACAGCAAGTCCCATTCACCCATCACCCCCTGTGCTCGCTGACCTACATTGACTCGGTCCAGCAACGTCTCAATTTTAAAAGTCTCAACCTTGTTTTCAAATCTCTCCATGGCCTCGCCCCTTCCTATCTCTGTAACCTCGTCCAGCCCTACAACCCTCCGAGATCTCTGCGCTCCTCCAATTCTGGCCTTTTGTGCATCCCCGATTTTAATCGTTCCACCATTGGCGGCCGCGCCTTCAGCTGCCTGGGCCCCAAGCTCTGGAATTCCCTCCCTAAACCTCTCCACGTCTCTACCTCGCTCTCCTCCTTTAAGATGCCCCTTAAAACCTACCTCTTTGACCAAGCATTTGGTCACCTGTCCTAATATCTCATGTGGCTCGGTGTCTGGAGTGGGACTTGAACCCACAACCTTCTGACTCAAGAGGTGAGACTGCTACCCACTAAGACATGGCTGACTACTGAATCTGCTTCCACCACTGCCATCAGGCAGTGCGTTCCAGATCATCACAACTCGCTGCGTAAATACATTTCTCCTCACTTCCCCTCTGAGCCAGCTCATTGAATCCCACTCTCCTGCTCGACCACCCCCTGTGCCCTTTAATATTCAGAAGAGAAAACTGGTACAAACAAATACACGCACACGTATCGTGCATGCCCAGGTCATCCACTATCTAAACAACCATACCCCCAACAACACGAACACCCCATTAATAGGGACTGAAGCTATCAGTGCTGGGAAAGCCTCTGTCCACTTTAAGTGGATTAGAACTTCGATAATAAAACTTGCACAATAAGAACCACTTCTAGCCGGGGTCCCCTGGAGTCTGAGCTAATGAGATTCTCCTGAATAACCTCACAAGAAATGTATTTGTGAGCACAATTTTTAAATTGCAAACTGTACAATTTGCAGTAAAGGGAAGCACGTTAATTACCCTGAACCCAAGGGACAACTGTGTGATTTGCAACTAATGGTCACAACATCATCAATAAAAGTTGCCTCTAAATGTTCGTACATTGTTTCCTGAGCAACTTTACTTTGTAGTCCTTCAAAAGCATAACATAATCAGGCCAGCAGTTAGCCATTTTAGTACGTGAAACTCTGCTGAGAGCAGAACAAGTGCTGATCAATTTTAACAAGCAAATAAACCTCAATTAAAACTCTGCAGGTTCCTGGCTTCTCAGTTACAATCCTATACAAAGAAAACAGCCTTTCTTAAAATAAAAATGAAATAATAAAGGTTACTAAGGAGACTTGCCTGCATTATCCAACACAGCCAGCACTACTAAACTCGAGAGATTCAGAGGTGGTGAGAATGGAAAGTGACCATTATAACACACACACAATTACTGTACCATTAGAACTAACACGCACACAATGACCATATTGTATATACTCCATTCACACTTACAATATAGACACCTTGCGGTATACCTAGCACGAAGGAAGATGGTTGTGGTGGTTGAAGGTCAATCATCTCAGCCCCAGGACATCGCTGCAGGAGTTCCTCAGGGCAGTGTTCTAGGCCCAACCATCTTCAGCTGCTTCATCAATGGCCTTCCCTTCATCATAAGGTCAGCAGTGGGGATGTTCACTGATGATTGCAGTGTTCAGTGCCATTCGCAACTCCTCAGATAATGAAGCAGTCCATGCCCACATGCAGCAAGACCTGGACAACATTCAGGTTTGGGCTGATAAGTGGCAAGCAGCATTCGCGCCACACAACTGCCAGGCAATGACTATCTCCAACAAGCGAGAGTCTAACTACCGCCCCATGACATTCAACGGCAATACCATCGCCGAATCCCCCACCATTAACATCCTGGGGGTCACCATTGACCAGAAACTTAACTGGACCAGCCACATAAATACTGTGGCAACAAGAGCAGGTCAGAAGCTGGGTATTCTGCGGCAAGTGTCTCACCTCCTGACTCCCCAAAGCCTTTCCACCATCTACAAGGCACAAGTCAGGAGTGTGATGGAATACTCTCCACTTGCCTGAATGAGTGCAGCTCCAACAACACTCAAGAAGCTCAACACCATCCAGTACAAAACAGCCGGTTTGATCGACACCCCATCCATCACCTTAAACATCCACTCCCTCCACCACCAGTGCACCGTGGCTGCAGTGTGTACCATCTACAAGATGCACTGCAGCAACTCGCCAAGGCTTCTTCGGCAGTACCTCCCAAACCCGCGACCTCTTCCACCTAGAAGGAGAAGGGCAGCAGGTGCATGGGAACACCACCACCTCCAAGTTCCCCTCCAAGTCACACACCATCCTGACTTGGAAATATATCGCCGATCCTTCATCGTCGCTGGGTCAAAATCCTGGAACACCCTCTCTAACAGCACTGTGGGAGCACCTTCACCACACGGACTGCAGCGGTTCAAGAAGACGGCTCACCACCACCTTCTCAAGGGCAATTAGGGATGGGCAATAAATGCTGGCCTTGCCAGCGACGCCCACATCCTGTGAATGAATAATTAAAAAGATATCCTCCACACACACTTATAATGTAGACACCTTTCTGTATATATTCCATACACACTTACAATATAGATAACTTGCTGTATATTCCTCCCATTAATGCAAACCACATGCACTGCATTAAGTGGAATAGGAGGTTAATGATATGAAAATTGGAGTGCAATTCTGTGACTCCTGGTCCACTTTATTCAGTGGAGACTGGCCACAGCATTCCAAGTACCGTATTTACAAGGATGATACCAGAAATGCGAGATTTACAAGGATGATACCAGTAATGTGAGGGTATACCTATCAGGAAAGGATGAACAGGCTGGGTCTCTTTTCTCTTGAAAAGAGAAAGCTGAGGGGTGACCTAATAGAGATCTTTAAAATTACGAAAGGTTTTGATAGAGTAGACACAGGGAAAGTCTTTCCACTTGTGGGGAAGAGCAAAACTAGAGGCCATCAATATAAGATAGTCACCAAGAAATCCAATAGGCAATTCAGGAGAAACTTCTTTACCCAGAGAGTGGTGAGAATGTGGAACTCGCTCCCACAGGGAGTGGTTGAAGCGAATAGTATAGATGCATTTAAGGGGAGGCTAGATAAACACATGAGGGAGAAGGGAATAGAGGATTATGCTGATAGAGTTAGATGAGGAAAGACGGGAGGAGGCTCGAGTGGAGCATAAACGCCTGGCATGGACTGGTTGGGCCAAATGGCCTGTTTCTGTGCTGTATATCCTATGTAATTCTATGAATTAATCCAGGGGAATAGCAAATTGTTCATATAGTCCTTTATAAGATGAGAAATTTATGTCACTGTTAGGGAATATAAAGTGGACTAGAACTTATAATCCTATTCAAGACAATCCCTGAGCAAATTACATGACCGAGAAAAGGTCCTACGTAAGTGATGAAGAAACCCAAAACCAAACTGTGTCAGTAAGAAGTCACTGGGTTTTTATATAACAAGTTTTTACATAGTCGCACAGTATCGCCCACTTCAGAGCCGTTTCCAAGCCAGTGATACCTCACCTGGTGGAAATGCTCAATGACTCACTCAGACCTGCCTCCCACAGTCACGTCAACCCCTCAACGTGTTAATGCCGATCTGCATTGGCTCCGGGTCTGGCAACGCCTCGATTTTAAAAACTCATCCTCCTTTTCAAATCCCTCCATGGCCTCGCTCCCTCCCTATCTCTGCAACCTCTCCCAGCCCTACAACCCTCCGAGATCTCTGCGCTCCTCAAATTCTGGCCTCTTGAGCATCACCGATTTTAATCGCTCCACCACTGGCGGCCGTGCCTTCAGCTACTTCGGCCCTAAGCTCTGGAATTCCCTCCCTAAACCTCTCCGCCTCTCTCTCCTCCATTAAGACGCTCCTTAAAACCGACCTCTTTGACCAGGCTTTTTGGTCACCTGCCCTAATATCTCCTTATGTGGCTCGGTGTCAAATTTTGTTCGCTTTACGCTCCTGTGAAGCTCCTTGGGACGTTTTACTAAGTTAAAGGCGCTGTATAAATCCAAGTTGTAGTTGTTGTAGTAACACACTACAGTCTGGTGTGCATTCTCCATACAATTTCAGGTTAAAGGGTAACCGTTATAAGAACATAAGAAATAGGAGCAGGAGTAGGTCATTTGGCCCCTCGAGCCTGCTCCGCCATTCAATAAGATCATGGCTGATCTGATCTTGGCCTCAACACCACTTTCCTGCCTGTTCCCCACAACCCTTGACTCCCCTGTTGCTCAAAAATCTGTCTATCTCCACCTTGAATATATTCAATGACTCCGCCTCCACAGCTCTCTGGGGTAGAGAATTCCAAAGATTCACGACCCTCTGAGAGAAATTCCTCCTCATCTCCGTCCTAAATGGGCGCCCCCTTATTCTGAAACTGTGCCCCTCGTTCTAGATTCCCTGACGAGGGGAAACATCCTCTCTGCATCTACCCTGTCCAACCCCCTCAGAATCTTATATGTTTTTATTATTATTATATTATATATATATATTATCACCAGCTGCATCTTTCAAAGTTGAAGAGGAGCATGGAGTTCACCTGGTAACTTGGCCCAAATCACTGCCTCAGTAAACACCACCAAAAGCACACTAACTCGTTGCTGCTTGTGGGGTGTGGCTGGTGCAGAATGGCTGCTGCATTTACCTAAAAGAAAGACTCGCATTTCTACAACACCATTCACGGCATCAAGACATCACCAAGCGTTTTACAGCCAACAAAGTACTTTTTTTTTTAAGTGTAGTCACTGTTGTCATTTAGGGAAACGCGGCAGCAAATTTGCGCACAGCAAGCTCCCACAAACAGCAACAGCAACGTGACAATGACCGGATCATCTGTTATAGTGACCGCGTGAAAGAAAGACTTGCATTTCTACAGCGCCTTTCACAACCACCGGACGTCTCAAAGTGCTTTACAGCCAATGAAGTACTTTTTGAGTGTAGTCACTGTTGTAATGTGGGAAACGCGGCAGCCAGTTTGCGCACAGCAAGCTCCCACAAACAGCAATGTGATAATGACCAGATAATCTGTTTTAGTACAATTGCAAAATACTGCGGATGCTGGAAATCTAAAATAACAACAGAAAATGCTGGAAACACTCAGCAGGTCAGGCAGCATCTGTGGAGAGAGAAACAGAGTTAACGTTTCAGGTCGATGTTATGTTGGTTGAGGGATAAATATTGGTCAGACACCGGGGGAGAACTCCCCTGCTCTTTTTCGAAATAGTGCCGTGGGATCTTTCACGTCCACCTGAGAGAGCAGACTGGGCCTCGGTTTAATGTCTCATCCGAAAGACGGCACCTCCAACAGTGCAGCACTCCCTTGTACTGCACTGGAGTGTAAGCCTAGGTATTTGTGCTCAAGTCTCTGGAGTGGGTCTTGAACCCACAATCCTCTGACTCAGAGGCGAGGGTGCTACCCACTGAACCACGGCTGACACTATATGAAAGGCGCTATATAAATGCAAGCTCTTTTCTTTCGTTGCATGGGGACTGCATGGTGCAACCTGGCTCGGGCTAAACATGCCTCACTCTGCCGGCCATACGGGTCCCACACGAAATGAATGTGGGTGAAGTGGAAACCGGCAGAGGGGTCCCTGAAGGTTCTGCCTTTCCCTCCCCCTCCCTTCCCTGTGGACTGATGCGTGGTGTGGGAGGAGAACAAGAAAATCCCTTTATGTTTTGTGATATTTTCCTATCAATATTTTATTGACTATCAACTTACAAATTAAAGACAGTGTTACTTCCTCTGTTTGGAAGTGTATACATCTTCAATAAATGCCAGATGCCAATAAAACTTAATCGCACATTCACATATCGTCCATAACACTGCCAGAAAACATAGGTAAACCTGAATTTCATACACACTTGCGGACAAAGCCTCGTTAAACTGTTGTGGGAGTCTATAGAAAAATAACATTGGCTCTCAGCCCCAAACAGCCTGAATCATCCCGAGCCAAATTTATCTCTGTTAGAAATGTCTATAAATCCATTATTAGACCAAGTACACGGAACTTTATTTAAAAGAAGCATTAACTGCTGTCTACCTGCCGACCCACCAGCCATTTCTTCTAGTCTCTTGCCAAAGTTGTCTGTCATAATTTCTGTGATTCCTCTTTTCTATCCTCATCAATGCTGTTGGCATAGTTTCTAACTCTCATAAAAGGAAAGAAGATGTGCTTGACTCAATTTTCTTCTCCAATTCTAATCGCAATGGTCTTGGTGAAGAACCTCCTTCCGTTATTCCATTCCACTGAAAAAGAAAGACTTGCATTTCTGTAGCTTCTTTCACGACCTCAGGACGTCCCAAAACACTTTACAGCCAATGAAGTACATTTTTTTTAAGTACATTTTTTTGAAGTATAGTCACTGTTGTAATGCAGGAAACGCGGCAGCCAATTTGCGCTCATCAAGATCCCACAAACAGTGATGTGATAATGACCAGATAATCTGTTTTTAGTGATGTTGGTTGAGGGATAAATATTGGCCCAGGACACCAGGGAGAACTCCCCTGCTCTTCTTCGAAATAGTGCCATGGGATCTTTTACGTCCACCTGAGAGAGCCGACAGGGCCTCGGTTTAACGTCTCATCCAAAAGACAGCACCTCCGACAGTGCAGCACTCCATCAGTACTGCAGTGGGAGTGTCAGCCTATTTTTTTTTGTGCTCAAGTCACTGGAGTGGGACTTGAATCCTCAACCTTCTGACTCCGAGGTGAGAGTGCTACCAACTGAGCCACGGCTGACACACTTGGTGACCAGCGTCAACTTTTATTACAGTGCTGTCAGATCCTCCGCTCTCTGATTGAAGAAAGAATTCCAGTCCCGACGCTAACCCTCCCACTGCCTTCCAGCTGGGTGCCTCTGAACTCAGCCCTGTCCTTTGCCAGCTCTTCAATCGCCATTACTCCCAGTTCACCTTTCCTTCTCCTTGGAAACTTGCTCACTTTCACACTATGAGAGGTGTGGGTAGATGCTTCCTCGCTGGGCATCTCACCAGCACAGGGCACCTCTGGTGGGTGGAACCTATGAGGAAGAAGGTCCACGCATTTTTTCGTTCTCCAGGCCGTTTCTGCATGGCCATGGGGAACTCCAGGGAGTTCGCCCTCTGCATCTAAAAGATGGGGACAAATCTAAACACAGCTGCAGTTGTCTCAAGCCTGTAGCGGCACATCAAGAAGGAAATCAGACGGCAAAAGGCCACAAGGAGGACCTAAATAAAGCATCTTAACCTTGCAGACCCTCTGGTCAGTGGGGGACCTGGGGCAGGTCATGGCACCAGCTGCTCCTGTACTGAGGCACCCATTGAGTAGATCCACAGCAAAAGGACGATTGGGCTAGGAGCACCCCTCCCAGCTCGTTGGAATAGGATACGCTGGGCCTGAACCTACCACAGGCACTGGCCCAGTTGCATCTCATGCCAAAGCCCCAACAAATCAGGGGCAACGCAACGAGTGCACAGAGCGGAGGTCACGAGTCTCCAACCCTTTTTCTCCGGGACGAAAATCCTCCCCGTGATACAGAGAATCTTACAGCACAGGAGGCCATTCGGCCCGTTGTGCCTATGCCGGCTCTTTGACAGAGCTGTTACAACTTAGTCCCACACCCCAGTTTTTTCCCCGTAACCCTGCAAGTTAGTCCTCTTCAAGTGCGTGTCCAATTGAAAGTTCCTATGGAATCTGATTCCACCACCCTTTCAGGCAGTGCGTTCCAGATCTGAACAACTCTCCGTGTGAAACAAATTCTCCTCATTTCCCCTCTGGTTCTTTTGCCAATTATTTTAAATCTGTGTCCTCTGGTTACCGACCCATTTGCCAGAGGAAACAGTTTCTCCCTACTTGCTCTATCAAAACCCCTCATGATTTTGAACACCTCTATTAGCTCTCCCCTTAGCCTTCTCTGCTCTAAGGAGAACAATCCCAGCTTCTCCAATCTCGCCACATAACTGAACTCCCGCATTTCTGGTATCATCTTGGTAAACCTCCTCTGTACCCATCTGCCCAGTCACCGTTAAATCAGTCATTTCTGAAGTTGCCAAAACTGCTGGAAGCTATCCGTACCTTGAAAGTTCTGGCCTACTCCATGATTGCCAGCATGGTTTTGAGCATGGCCATTCCACTGGTAATCCTGTTGCCTACACGACATATCTGGAACACTGTTCTTGAACGCTTTGACAAATTACCTGCTATTGCCTTGGTCAACCCCAAAGACTCTGACTATAAAACTACACTAACAGGTTGTCCAGTTCCTCTTCAACTGTTTTTTCTGTGTAGCTGACACATTCCCATTAACTCCTTAAATTCCTTAAAGTTCGGTCTTCTCTCTCACTCCATTCATTTTTCATACAACTCTTGAAGGAAGTGTCAGTGGTGGCTCAGTTGGTAGCACATTCAGCTCTGAGTCAGAAGGTTGTGCATTGTGGGGGTACAGTAGCATAGTGGTTATGTTACTGGACTAGGCCTGGACTAATGATCCGGAGACATGAGTTCAAATCCCACCACGGCAGCTGGGGAATTTAAATTCAGTTAATTAAATAAATCTGGAATAATGAATCTACCAGATTGTTGTAAAAACCCATCTGGTTCACTGATGTCCTTTAGGGAAGGAAATCTGCGTCTTTACTTGGCCTGACTTATATGTGACTCCAGGCTCCACAGCAATGATGTTGACTCTTAACTCTCCCCTGAAATGGCCTAGCAAGCCTCTCAGTTGTATTCAAGAAGGCGGCTCACCACCCCGCTCTCAAGGGCGATTAGGGATCGGCAATAAATGCCAGCCTTGCCAGCGACGCCCACATCCCGTGAATGAATTAAAAAAAAACTCCACAGACTTGAGCACATAATCTAGCTGACATTCAAGTGCCTGTACTGAGGGAGTGCTGCATTTGTTGGAAATATCATCTTTCGAATGAGACGTTAAATCAAGACTCTTGTCTGTTCTGGTGGACTCAAAGATCCCATGCCACGAGTTGAAGAAGAGCAGGTTGTTATCATTGTACCCTGGCTAGAATTGCTCTATCAATCAACACCAGATCATCTCATTTGCTGTTTGTGGTACTGAGCCATGTGCAAATTGGCTGCTGTGTTTGCCGACATAACAGGACCACACTGGAAAATAACTTGCTGGCTGTGAAGTGCTTTCGGATGCTCTGAGGATATGACAAATGCAAGCTATTTCATCCTATTCATCACCAAACTGAACCCACTCCACCCAGTTTTTACTGATGACATCAGTCTACATTCTCATTCATTCCCAAAGTGGCCAAACAGTGGAAGTCCTTCCACTGGTATCCAACATTGAGGGAGCAGGACAAAATGCTAACAACAACAACTTGCATTTAAACAGCGCCTTTAACGCAGTAAAACGTCCCAGGGCGCTTCACAGGAGCGATTATCAGACAAAATTTAACATCGAGCCACATAAGGAGATATTAGGACAGATGGTCAAAAGCTTGGTCAAAGAGGTAGGTTTTAAGGAGCGACTTAAAGGAGGAGGGAGAGGTAAAGAGGCGGAGAGGTTTAGGGAGGGAATTCCAGAGCTTGAGACCTAGACAACTGAAGGCTCTTCATCAGTTCCACCCAGACAGTATGTGCACCAAAGTATGCCAATTATCACGATTATATATTGTATTAATAACTCTGTAGGTCAAAAAAACAGAAAAAATATCATATGAACAACTCATAAAATTCAGGGTAATTCCACCAAGTAGCGACACTCATATGATAACTAACTGAATGAAGCATTATTCCTAGAAACAAAGTATAATGACATCTAAAATGGTCTTACTATCTCCAAGCAGTTGTCACTGCTGAGGGAAAGGACAATGTCTTTTCACACAGGAAAAACCATTCACTGTTACACATTCGAGCTGCACTCCTGATCTCTGGGACCCCGGCTACACGTGTTGGGGGCTCTGTCCTGTCTCTATGGCAAGGGACTTCATGGAGGTGGGTTTCTGGTCTTTTGTAATGCTCCACTCCACACCCAGAGCAGCCGCTCTTTGGTCCCTGAAGGTCTGGCCACCTTGTACCCAGTCGTTCTAGTCTCCGTGCACCTGCTGTCTGCACTCTTGGGGCTCGATTTTAATTCCCGAGGCGGGTTGGAGTCGGGTTGCGTGGTGGGCGGGTTCGGGAGCCGCTTCTGGCGGGATCAGCTGCTGATGTCCGATTTTGATTCAACGAGTTTGTTAATTTCAAGGAGGCGCGCTGGGCCGGTCCAATCAGTGGGATCGGGTCGGCTGGCCGTCTCTGATGACATCATAATAGCAGCTGCTTTTAAAGCTGCCATCCAGCCCGAGCCTTTCCATTGTGGTTTCCTGCACTTGGTTTAAAGGCTATGACTTCTTCCAGAGGCAAGGCAGCTCCTCGGTTTAATGATGACCTCCTCCATGTTCTTGTGGATGCTGTCAGAGGGCGCAGGGAGATTCTCTTCCCTCCTGATGGCAGGAGGAAGCCTCCTCAGCAGACCAAGGCAGCCTGGCTGCGCATTACTCAGGAGGTCAGCGCAAGGTCCATTTATGCACGATCATGGATCCAGTGCCGCAAAAGGTTTAATGATCTTGTGCGAACATCAAAAGTGAGTATCCCATCTCACTTGTCATCACTCTGCTTCCTTCTCTTCTCATCACTAGCACTCTGCTTTGTAAGTCTCCTCCTTCACATCCCACCTTACTCTTACTTCCCTTGCACCCTTTCCTATCCATCTCTGTCTCTGCACTGAATCACTTCAGCATCCTGCCTATGCACCCCTTAGACTCGCTCTCACTGTCATGCGGTGACAAGAACTAACAACGCACAGGGAGCTAGCTTCCTCTTGGCACCTCACTCCATCTTAGTCTCCCTCAAACCTTCTATGTTGGGGATTCTTCACACTCACTCCATCACTGTGGTTGAAACTCCGCTTGTGTCCCTCCTTGCAGGAAAAGATAGCCCACAATAAGAGGGAGAGAGCAATGACTGGAGGAGGAACAGCTTCCCTAGCAACACTGACCAGTGCTGAGGAGGCTGCTAACGAGATTGTTGGAGGTGGCGAGGACCTGGAAGTGGGTGATGCAGAGACGGGCACACTAGAGGAAGCTGGTGACATGATAGAGTTTCATCCCTCTCAGAAAGCAATGGTATATGATGTTCATAAAGAATCACATTGTATCATCTGCTCAAAAGGATGTGTCTGCTACATCAATATCAGATGTCTAAATCATGCCTTTACTCTCACACAGGACCATCGAGCGCCCCCCGCCCCCCCCTCCCCACGATCCAGGACAAAGAGCCGTTCAACTCCTCAGAGGAACCTGGAGCCTCTGAGGGAGCAGCTGTCACCAGGACTCAGCGCACCCAGCACCAGCGCAGCAACGCACACCTCGGTGGGGCCAGCGCGAGTTAGAGTAGTGTTGCCACCTGGTCTATCACAGCGCACAAGTGAGCATCAGCAGATGGTGGAGACAGCGACAGTAGTGGAGAGTCCGCGTCGGAAGTCGCAGCAATCTCCTAGCTCTGCTGAGCTGCATGCAGACGCTGAGGCCTCTGGGGCCATCCAGAAAAAGAGCAGTTTGGGAAATACAGGAACAAGTGCAGGAGTCTCTGGAAGGGTTTGCCTCCAGGGTAAGTGCGAGTGTGGAGAGAATGGAGGAGTCCATCTCTAACATCAGCACTGCCGTGGTGGAGGCAATGGCGCATGAACGCACCACCATGGATAGAATGGCAACCTCCGTGGAAAGGATGGTTATGGCCATGGAGGAAATAAGTCACTAGAGTCAGGAAAACATGGTGACTGTTCAGAATAGACTGACATCTCTGGAGGAGTGATGGGCAGCTATTGAGCAGAGAGACCAGAGCTTCATGGACGTCCTTTTGATGAGGACTGCCAGTGCCGATACGGGTCCTCATGGTCCCCCTGAAGTGCAGCAAGGTGCTCTCCAGCCACGTGCCAGCACTGAGGTGCGGCTGACCCACGAGAGGGATGTTGTTGGCAGGACAGAAGGAAGTGTGGGCTCCTCTCAAAGCGCTCACACGACCATGCCACTACGGAGCCTTCGGTCAGAGACCCACTTTGCAGAGACAACTGAGATGGCCGTTTCAGCCCCTGCACAGCCGCAGGAAGAGCAGACTGTTGAAGAGCCCTCCCAGGCGTCTAAGCAGGCGCAGCATCCTAGTCAGCAAGGTGCCTCTACATCTGCTGAAGCCACAGGGGAAGCACCACGTAGAAGCACGCGTAAGAGAAAGATTAAGCACCTATAGTCCCAAGGGGAGTCACTTGGGTGATGTTTCTTTTTTTCCTGACTCTTGCTGGTTTATTATCCTTTTGTCATGTGTTAAAGATAAATTATGTCAAACAGTTGATTGTGTGGCCTATGTGTTATGCGAAATGGCAAAAGTGCGTTGAGGGCTCAGGGTGACTTGCTTTTGTTATGCTGATGGTAAAAGTGATAGGAAATAACAGGGTATAGCAGAGATGAAGTATGACGTTGGACAAGTGTGGCCTGCAACTACAGAGCCATATGGTTGCCACCTATGGTTGAAGAGTAAGCTTATGCTAATGTGGCATGGCAGTGTGCATACCCTGGTTGACGGGCAGCAGTGAACTGGAGTGATGCTGCATTGATCACAACAGGGCCTGCAAGGCTCCCCTCGTCCTCCTCCTACTCCTCTTCCCAGGAAGATCTGCGCTGAGCCACGCGGCTGCTACTCCCCCGATTATGAGGACCAGGATGAGAGGGCATAAATGTTTCCCATCCCCTTGCTATAGATTTCATTTGAGGCAACAATCTTGCAAGTGCACAGTCGAAGTGGCCTGAAATTATTCCATTCATGCCACACTGCAGATGGGTATCAGCTTGAACAGTCAGAAGGTCAGTAGATGTGCAAAATGTTATCCCATACCTACAACAGCAAAGTTGTTGCATTTGAATGTCAGCCATGTTTCAGGGGCGCTTTTAAAGAGCTCCACTAATGCATACAAATCATGTCCTCCAGCAACTCGTCTCCTTGAACCTGGCCTGTTTCTGACAAGTCGGGAAACAGGAGCCAGAAGCATGAAAATGGGAAACCACTATGAAAATAGGATTAGCAAGGCAGTTAATAGACTGTTAACTGCCTTAACTACATGTCCCACCGGTTCCAGTTGGGTCAGTTTGGGAGCGGCCAAACAGACACTCACGAAAATCGGGTGGGGGGCGGGATGGAGGCGGGTTGGATGTCTGAAGCCATTTTTTTCCCCGATTTTCCCAACAGACCCGTCTCCAAACCCGCCTCCTCGGGGCTATTAAAATCGAGCCCTTGGTGTCTGCTCACTTTCTGCTCATCTGTGCCCGTCTCCGCTCTGTGCAATGTTAGGATTCTTTTCAAATATTGTTTGACCTTCTGTCTGAAGCCTGAGTGGAGAGGCTCAAACAGGGAGCCGTGGGTGAGGAGCTGTGGAGTTGGGTGGCAATGATGTATTCGAGGACCTTAGAAAGGAAGGGGAGGTTGCAGATGGGGCCGTAGATTGCGAGGACAGAGGGGTAGAGGCTAGGCTTTTTAAGAAGGAAGGGTGATGCCAAGCTTGATTTTTAAAAGGGGCGGGGGAGAGGCGGGGTCTCAGAGTGTGGAAGATGGTGGGCAGGAGCCAGCACCCTGCTATGGTATGACGCAGCTCGCTAGTGCTGCAATGAACAGTATTACTTCACCATCAGCAATGCTGCAACTCTCCATACACCGTGCCTTGTAACCAGTTTGAAAAGCATTGACAAAGTTATAGAATCATAGAGTGGTTACAGCACGGAAGGCGGCCATTCGGCCCGTTGAGCCTGTGCCGACTCTCAGCTAGTCCCACTCCCCCGCCCTTTCCCCGTAGCCCTGCAAATTTTTTTCCTTCAGATACTTATCCAACTCCCTTTTGAAAGATAGGATTGAGTCTGCCTCCACCAGCCTCTCAGGCAGTGCATTCCAGATCTTAACCACTCGCTGCGTAAAAAAGCTTTTTCTTACGTCGCCTTTGGTTCTTTTGCCAATCACCTTAAATCTGTGTCCACTGGTTCTCGACCCGTCTGCCAATGGGAACAGTTTCTCTCTATCTACTCTGTCCAGACCCCTCATGATTTTGAACACCTCTATCAAATCTCCTCTCAACCTTCTCTGCTCCAAGGAGAACAACCCCAGCTTCTCCAGTCTATCAATGTAACTGAAGTCCCTCATTCCTGGAATCATTCTCGTAAATCTTTTCTGCACCTTCTCTAAGGCCTTCACATCCATCCTAAAGTGCGGTGCCCAGAATTGAACACAGTACTCCAGTTGGGGTCGAACCAGTGTTTTATACAGGTTATTCTTAATTTCCACGCTTTTATACTCTATACCTCTATTTATGAAGCCCAGGATCCCGTAAGCTTTTTTAACTGCTTTCTCAACCTGCCCTGCCACCTTCAACGATTTGTGCACATATACCCCTAGGTCTCTGTTCGTGCACCCCCTTTAGGATTGTATCCTATAGTTTATATTGCCTCTCCTCGTTCTTCCTACCAAAATGTATCACTTTGCACTTTTCTGCGTTAAATTTCATCTGCCACGTGTCCACCCATTTCACCAGCCTGTCTATGTCTTCTTGAAGTCTATCCCTATCCTCCTCACTGTTCACTATACTTCCAAGTTTTATGTCATCTGCAAATTTTGAAATTGTGCCCTGTACACCCACATCCAAGTCATTTATATCAAGAAAAGCAGTGGTCCTAGAACCGACCCCTGGGGAACACCACGGTATACCTTCCTCCAGTCTGAAAAACACCCGTTCACCACTACTCTCTGTTTCTTGTCACAAGATTCTAAAGGAACACAAGTTGAATAGGAAATAAAAGAGGGATTAAGAGGATTATCTGAAAGACCAAAGGAAATATCCCTCTAATTGATCGTTAACGGGGATCAAATACCACTCGGGACAGGTGGGACGTACACATTACAGAGCCCCTTTGCTGAATTGTGTGTTCTCTTTCATAGTTTCTTCATTTCATATTTTGCCCAGAAGTCCCTTCATATTATTTTCTCAATCCTTTAAAAAAAGTGAAAAACTATTGTTCGTTGAGACGGGGCACTTGTACCGAACTGACTTCCTTGTCCGGTTTGGTTATTCTTGGTGTTTGTGGCAGAACGCGCCTGAAACCCCGTTCGTGCAGTCACGTTTATTTCTGTCCTTCCCCTCGCGCCCCCCCCCCACCCCCCACGAGGCCTTTTAACTCTTTGATCGCCAAGACAGGTGCCGTGCTGCACTGAGATGCCAACACGACGGAGGTTCAACCCATTCAGAGAAAGTGTGGACAGACCGTCAAGGGTCTGAGACATAAGCCTGAGCTTCTCTCAGATTCAGAAGCCTTTCCGCCATTGCCACTCACTTAATTTTGTGCCAATTAGGCGTTTGGAAAAAAAGCCTAGAGAGAGGAAAGTATGGTTCCATCTTTGAGTGGATTGAGCCCATAGTCCCTTCACTGCTACGATCTGGGCTTGAATTCAGCTCCAGTTAATGGAAGGTGGGATCTCCTCGTTCCGCTGGCTGTAAGTGTCCTGCAATGAAATAAGTTTGGGCCTATTTTGATGGTCCAATAAGGGTGGCACTGGGTTGCCCCAGGGTCACCAAGCAAGAATCAGCACAAGTGCCCCTTTTAGGGCCCCACAAATACAGAATCATAGAAACTTACAGCACAGGAGGAGGCCGTCCGGCCCGTCCTGCCTGTGCTGGCTCTTTGAAAGAGCCACCGTGCTTAGTCCCACGCTCCCGCTTTTTAAGTTGCTCATCCTCAAGTACCCGTCCAACTCCCTTTTAAAATTATTGATGAATCAGCTTCCACCACCTTTTCAGGTCGAGCGTTCCAGATCCCCACAGCTCGGAGTGGAAAAATTTCTCTTCATCGCCCCTCTCGATCTTTTTCCAATGATTTTAAATCTATGGCCTCTAGTTATTGACCCACTCGCTAGAGGGAATAGTATTTCCCTATTTACTCAAAACCTCTCATCATCTTGAAGACCTATATTAAGTCACCGCTTCATCTTCTCTGTTCCAAGGAGAAAAGTCCCAACTTTTCCAACCTCTCCTCATCCCTGGTAACATCCTGGTAAACCTCCTCTGCACCCTTTCTAAGGCCTTTACACCTTTCCTGAATTGTGGTGTCCAGAATTGCCCACAATACTCCAGCTGAGGCCTAACCAGTGATTTATAAAGTTCTAGCATCATCTCTTTAAGAATATAAGAAAGAAACATATGGACAAATCAAACTAAAAGGAGTTCAATATAAGCAAAAAAGTCCCAACTAGAGCAAAGGGAATTTCCCAACTAAATCAGAGTGTTTGAGGCAGCCTCATAGTGTGGAAGTGCCTCTAACTTGGCACAAATTGCCGATCTCACTCATCAGGTCACTGTGATGGAGGGAGAGCAGCATTGATGGGGAGAGCTACCTGTTCGGATGAGACATTAAACTGAGGTCTAGGCTGTCTTAAAACAGGTGGACATCAAAGATTCCACGGCACTACTGGAAAGCAGGGATTCCTGGCCAACATTCCTCCCTCAGCCATGACCACAAGAAGAAAAAAAGCAGATTAACCGATTATTCGTCTCACTTGCCGCTTCTGGGATCTTGCTGTGCGCAAACTGGCTGCTCGACCTGCCTAGGTGGCAGTGGCCGTATTTCGAGAGCTAATTCGTTGTGAGCTGCTGAGGGATGTCCTGAGGACATGGTGCGGCGCTATATAAATGTAAGTTCCAGGATAAGTGCTGCGTGTTCTCAGTCTTGTTAGGCGGGGCACGTCGATGGAACAATGCTCAATTGTTGCCTGCACTCAAACCCAATTTTGTGATGGCGACAGCTGCGCTACAAGGTTCGGGGTGGAGGAGGGCGGGACAACGAGGGATGACTTACACGGGTTGGGTTTCAGTTTTCCTATTACACAGATTAACATTTTTACTACTGAGCTGGAATTCTGCTTTGTGCGAACCTCACGCAGGAACTGTAGCCAAGACGACACATCCCTTCTTAATTTTACACAAATGAAGATAGCAGTGCAAACTGACACACAATTGAAGCAAAGCCGCGCTTTCTAAAACTTCCAAGACCAAACCAGTCTCCTTGGTTTCAGCTCAAGATTCGCTGTGAAGGTCAGCGGCAAAACTCACAGAGAAAGCACCCCAATTAGAGCCAGACTGTTCAGGAGCAAAATCCGCAGCACAGAGGGTGGTGGAAATCTGGAACTCTCTTTCCCCCAAAGGGCTGTGGATGCTGGGGGCGTCAATTGGAGCTCTTAAGACTGAGATCGATGGATTTTTGTTGTGTAAGATGGAGCAGGACCGAGGGGCTGAATGGCCTCCTCCTGTTCCTATGTTCTTATGTCTTCAGCAGTTATATCGGCCACTCTTATGGTGGGCAACCGTCCAACCGGGCAATTTCCTATAACCATTTCCCATCACCACAGAAACCAATTACAGCAACATCAATAGTCATCAACATTCTCAGTGAGTCGTACTCTCGCCTCGGAGTTAGAAGGTCGTGGGTTCAAGTCCCACTCCAGAGACTTGAGCACAAAATCCAGGCTGACACTCCAGTGCAGTGCTGAGGGAGTGCCGCACTGTCGGAGGTGTCGTCTTTTGGATGAGACGTTAGACCGAGGCCCCGTCTGCTCTCTCAGGTAAACAGAAAAGATCCCACGGCACTTTTCGAAGAAGAGCAGGGGAGTTCTCCCCGGGGTCCTGGGCCAATATTTATCCCTCAACCAACACCAAAAAACAGATTATCTGATCGTTATCACTTTGCTATTCGTGGGACCTTGCTGTGCGCAAATTGGCTGCCACGTTTCCTTACATGACTTCATTGGCTGTAAAGCGGTTTGGGACACCCTGATGCTGTGAAAGGCGCTATAGAAATGCAAATCTTTCTGTTTAAGTCAGAATTCACAGCTGAAGTGGTATCCACCTTCTCAAGTGCTGTGCTGTTCCAAGATTTCCCATTTTAATTTCAGATTTGCGGCATTTTCTTTTTAAGGCAGCCTTCAACGCTTTTTCAGTAGTTGCTGAGGAAGTTGGCAACTGCGAAATATTCTGAAGCTTTGCAAGTCCCTAATTCAGCTTAATACAAAATTCAGCCTCACAAACTAAAATGCTGGCAGAAATGTTAAGAGGGAGATGCGACTCTGAATCTGTAGGTTGGAAAGGAATCAGCGAGTTGCGAGAACCCTTTAAAAGGACCCTCGGTGGGGAGCTGTGACTGCAGCGTTACAAATGCTGACAGGTTACCTTCCTTTGCAGTGCGTGTTAAACTGACAGGCAAAGGGCATGTAGAGCAAGGAATGCAGTCAGTCAATTTGCGAGGTTACACAGCCAGGCAGTAATGGGTGGGCGTGCGCACTTTAGCACTTGGCTGTTCTCTGGCAGTTTCACGCTGGTGGTCCCCACAGATGCACTCAATTTGGAACAGACTGGGTTCAAAAGTTCAGCCGGGGTTTTTAACCTGAGGGTGCGTGGGTGGGGCCCACGAGCAGCTTGCTCCGCTCCCGTCACATTGCACAGCTCAGGGCTGCTCCGGGATGTATGTGGGAAAGAACTCAAGCCCCACCCCCGCCCCGCCACCCCAAATCAAAGCTCTTCCTCGCTGGAGATCGCTCAGACAATGCTGCTACAGTCTTACTGATTAAGCCCAACCAAACTCATTTTAACTTGCATTTAAATGAGGAAATTACTTTTATTCCAAGGGAGTCCCGCAGTACGTCTCCTCAAAACAATCCACCTGTCACATTTTAGGCCGCTTTCATCAGTCCGAGACCAGCCAACTGTGGACTCGATGTAAACTTTAAATAATATAAAAAAGGAAAAGGGACTGCTATGAGAGGCAGTCTTCGGTGGATTTTGAGCAAGAGTGATGAGACTGGGGAAGGGGAATGTAAGAATGACAGTAGCAGAAATAAAAAGGCATTACACAGAATCTAGGGGTACTGGTAAAGAAAGACTTGTATTTACACAGCACATTTCACGACCTCCGGACGTCCAAAGCACTTTACAGCCAATGAAACACTTTTGGAGTGTAGTCACTGTTGTAATGTAGGAAACGTGGCAGCCAATATGTGCACAGCAAGCTCCCACAAACAACAATGTGATAATGATCAAATAATCTGTTTTAGTGATGTTGGTTGAGGGATAAATATTGGCCAGGACACCGGGGAGAACTCCCCTGCTCTTCGAAATAGTGCCATGGGATCTTTTACATCCACCTGAGGGAGCAGACGGGGCCTCGGTTTAACGTCTCATCCGAAAGGCAGCACCTCCCTCAGCACTGCACTGGGAGTGTCAGCCTGGATTTTGTGCTCAAGTTTCTGAAGTGGGACTCGAACCCACAACCCAGTGAGCCACGGCTGACACCTAGAAGGCTCAATGAAATCATCAGTGCATTGTGGAACAGGAAATAATGCAAACAGGACTTTTGGAGGGATAGTCATGCCGGGAGTGATAGCGAACCTGTAAAGAGCACTGATTCAGTGTATGTACTGCAAAAGAAAAGAGAGAACTTGCATTTCTATAGCGCCTTTCACCACCTCAGGATGTCCCAAAGTGCTTTACAGCCAATGAAGTACTTTTTGAAGTGTAGTCACTGTTGTAATGTAGGAAATGGGAACACTGACTTTTGAGAAGGTACAAAAGAGGGCAATGAAACTGATACTTTAGAATAGGTTCTTCATAGAATCACACAGCACAGAAGGAGGCCATTCGGTCCACCATGCCGGTGCTGGCTCTCTGAAAGAGCTACTAATTAGTCCCACTACCCTGCTCTTTCCCCATCGCCCTGCAAAACTTTCCTTTTTAAGTATTGAGTAACACGGAGAGACCAAGCACACTGAGTGTTTATACTGGAGAAAAGGCAGCTCGGGGCGGGGGGGGGGGGGGGGGGGGAGGCGACTCAAGGTTTTCAATATTCTAAGGATCCAGTTAAAGCAAACCCTAATCAATTGTTTAGTGCAGCCACAAACTCTGTAACCAGGGGGCACAGACTCCAGCTGAGACGAGGAGAGTTGAACAGACAGTTCAGATTTAAGTACTTCATGCAGAGGTTGGGGAATGTGTGGAACAGTCTGTGCAGGGAGACGGTGGGGTGGACAGTAGCAGAAAATTCAAGGAGCAACTATATAGATCTTTGACAAAATAAGTGACCGAGTGGGGGTAGAGATATAATTGAGTATCACGTTTTATGCACTTTGCTTTAGGAAGGACATCAAAGCTACAGAGAGGATGCAGAAGAGATTCATTAAGATAATACCAGGTCTTAATTAGGAGGAGAGACCAGGTAAATTGGGGCTATTTCCATGAGAACAAAGAAGGTTAAGAGGAAAGCTGATAGAGATGCTCAAAATTACATGGGGTTTTGATGAAGTAAATTGGAAGAAACTATTTCCACTGGTCGGTGAGTCAGTAACTAGAGGACTTAATAAGATTACCACCAAAAGAACAACGGCAGAGTTTAGGATTATTAATTTTTAATTTCTACACACAGAGGGATGTTAGGACACAGAATGCCCTATGATAAACAGTGTGGATTCAGAATCTGTAACTTTTAAGAGTGGTGGATAAATATTTGAAAAAGAAAAATTTCAAAGGGTATGAAGAACTTAAGAACATAAGAATTAGGAGCAGGAGTAGCCATTCGGCCCCTCGAGCCTGCTCCGCCATTCAATAAGATCATGGCTGATCTTCGACCTCAACTCCACTTTCCCGCCCTATTCCCATATCCCTTGCTTCCACTAGAATCCAAAAATCTATCGATCTCAGGCTTGAATATACTCAACGATTCAGCAGCCACAGCCCTCTGGGGTAGAGAATTCCAAAGATTCACAATCCTCTGAGTAAAGAAATTTCTCCTCATCTCAGTCTGAAATGGCCGACCCCTTATCCTGAGACTGTGACCCCTAGTTCTAGACTCTCCAGCCAGGGGAAACATCCTCTCAGCATCTAGGAACAAAGTGGATAGCTCATTCAGAGAGCTAGCATTGGGGCAATGGGCCACATGGCCTCGTTCTGTTTTTCAAAATTCTATGATTCTAGGAGCAGGAACCCCAGTTGATTTCGTTCCCCTTTCACAGCTCAAATATACCGAGGCCAACTGAGCTATGCTCACTGCCTCCCCAATTGAGACCAACTAATTCAGCCCTTGCAGGGGATTGAATTGGGAAACCTGGTCACAAAAGGTTAGTACCACATTGGTACCATCTAGTTTTGTAGTCGTGAGTCATCAACATAAAAGAAAGACTGCATTTCTATAGCGTCTTTCACGACCATCGGACATCCCAAAGTGCTTTACAGCCAATGAGGTACTTTTTAAAGTGTAGTCATTGTTGTAATGTAGGAAATGCGGCAGCCAATTTGCGCACAGCAAGCTCCCACAAACAGCAATGTGATAACGACCGGATATTCTGTTTTGGTAATGTTGATCGAGGGGAAAATATTGGCCAGGACACCGGGGATAACTCCCCTGCTCCTCTTTGAAATAGTGCCGGGGGATCTTTTACGTCCACTTGAGAGGGCAGACGGGGCCTCGGTTTAACGTCTCATTCGAAAGACGGCACCTCCGACAGTGCGGCACTCCCACAGCACTGCACTGGGAGTGTCAGCCTGGATTTTTGTGCTCAAGTCTCTGGAGTGGGACTTGAACCCACGACCCTCTGACTCAGAGGTGAGGGTGCTGCCCACTGAGCCACAGGCTGACCATAAACTAAATGGACAGGGGAGCGTAGATAGTGCGCGCTAAACTCAACAATGTCCTCCCAAAACTAAAAAAAGCTACAAAGAGCAGACAGAAAGAGCTTTCATTAGACTAACACAAGAGTGTTGTACTCAGCGGGTTAACGTAACACATTCCTATACAGACTGCCAATGACTAACAATTGAACTGCTAGAGAACAGGAGATGCGCTTCCTCCCTGAGGTGGAATGACTTTCACACGTGCACTGCTGGTCTCCCTGCTTCAATAGGAGAAGGAAATAACAGTAATAGTCTTCTTCGTGACATAATATCTTGACAAATGAGCTCCCACTGAAAAAAAACACTTAACTTGCTATAAAGATTCAACATTCTAGAAGTGTTATTGACCAAGATATAGTTTCAAAATCAGGGGCAAATCGCAGAAGGGCCTTATTGTGCTCAGTCCGCATTGTTCACATCTTTTCTTGGTTAGTAATCTGTTCATATCAAAGGATGATATCCCAAACTGCTACATACATCCTATCCCTGCCTTGTCTACATATCTGGAATCCTGGAAACCAAGGTTGTACTTAACAGAGAACTTAAAGGGAAAGTGCATTCCACTGAACTGTCACATCATCCAAAGCAAACAGTACACGAAATTAAACCACCAGATCACAGAATCGTACAGCACAGCAGGAGGCCATTCGGCCCATCGTGCCTGTGCCGGCTCTTTGTAAGAGCTCTCCAATTAGTCCCACCTCCCTGCTCTTTCCCCATAGCCCTCCAAATCTTTCCTTTTCAAGTATTTATCCAATTCACTTCTGAAAGTTACTATTGAATCTGTTTCCACCGCCCTTTCAGGTAGAGCATTCCAGATCACAACAACTCGCTGCATAAAAGAAATTCTCCTCATTTCCCCCCTGGAGTTTTTACCAATTATCTTAAATCTGTGTCCTCTGATTACTGATTCTTTTCCCAGTAGAAGCAGTTTCTCCCTACATAAGAACATAAGAAATAGGAGCAGGAATAGGCCACTTGGCCCCTCAAGCCTGATCAATAAGATCATGGCTGATCTTGGGCTCAAAGCCACTTCCCTGCCCGCTCCCCATAACCCTTCACTCCCTTATCTTGCAAAAATTTGTCTATCTCCACCTTAAATGTATTTAATGACCCAGCCTCCACGGCTCTCTGGAGCAGAGAATTCCACAGATTTACGACCCTCTGAGAGAAGAAGTTCCTCCTCATCTCAGTTCCAAAAGGGCGACCCTTTATTCTGAAACTGTGCCCCCGAGTTCTAGATTTCCCCACGAGGGGAAACATCCTCTCTGCATCTACCACCTTGTCGTGCCCCCTCAGTATCTTATATGTTTCAATAAGACTCTACTCTCTACTCTATCAAAACCCCTCATTATTTCAACACCTCTATTAAATCTCCCTTAACCTTCTCTGGTCTATAGAGAATAATCCCAGCTTCTGTAGTTTCTCCACATAACTGATGTCCCTCATCTGTGGTAGCATACTGGCAAATCATCTCGGCACCATCTGCAAGGCCTTGACATCCTTCCTAAAGTGTGGTGCCCAGAATTGGACACAATACTCCAGCTGAGGCCTAACCAGTGATTTATAAGGATTGTTTTTGTACTCTATGGGCTCGATTTTCCAAGCCCCATGGAGGCGGGTTTGGAGGCGGGAGTGGTGGGAAAATTGCAGATTCGGGGGGCACGTACCCATCCCGCCCCCAACCCGCCTCCATGCCAATGTCCCAGGAGGCGGGTACCCGACTTGTGCTGGGACCCGCCTCCCCGAGGCGGGAAGGGGATTAGTGCCAATTAACTGCCTGTTAGCAGGTAGTTAACAGGCAGTTTTTTGGCTAATCCCTATTTTTAGCCCTGAAGTGTGGGCTGCCCGACGGCTCCAAACCACGCCAAGTTAGCGAGGCGGACCGTCGGTCTGCAGGGCTTGGAGGAGTCGAGATTACCGGTGTACAGGTGAGTGATGGGTGCATGAGTGCAGAGGTAAGTGTGTTTGGTGTGTGTAAAGTGTTTTAATAAGTTTTACTTGTCTTTACTTTCTCCTCCAGGCTTCCTCCCTTCAGTTCTCGGGAGTCCCTCAGCTCACCGGCACAGAAAGCAGAATGGCCGCTGAGCTGTCAAAAGCTGCAGCCTCTGCTTTCTGGTCTGGAGAGCTCTCTAACTGAGTCTGAGTAGAAGGACTCAAGTTAGAAGACAGATTGTCAGTGCTTGACAGCTTCACAGAGCTGTCAAACGCTGATATTTCATCTGTCAAAAGCTCTGACAGATGAAATGTCAATCGCTGACGTCACCAGTATCCAGGTGTCCCTTAATTGGCCTGCTGAGCCCGCTGGGTGGGCTTAACAAGGTCAATCAAGGGAAAGTAGCGTGGGTTGGCCACAAATCGATGGAGGCGGGACTACAACCCAAAAAGTGGGAGTCCCGCCTCCATCACGTCCCCATTGACAAAATCGAGCCGTATGCCTCTGTTTATAAAGCCAAGGATCCCGCATGCTTTTTTAACAGCAAGGATCAGTTGAGTACGAGTCAGAAGTCACGCAAAGAAAAAGGTACAGTGCTCTGTTGAGACCACACTTTGAGCACTGGGTTCAGCTCTGGTCATCAAGACACAAGGAAAACACTGAAGCCCTGGAGGGTTTGCAGAGAAGAGCCATGGTTCCTGACACCAATGAAAGTCTAGAGAAACTGGGGCCCTTTAGCCTTAAAAGGAGACGATTGAGACAAGACCTTAAAGAACTGTACAAGGTATTAAATGGCGTAGGTAAGTTAAATCCATAGCAGTACCTCAAAGTAAGCCAACACTCTAAAACAAAGGGGCACGGGCTGAAAATAGTGAAAAGGTAATTCAGGGCAGGTATCAGGAAGAACTTCTTCATACAAGGAGTGATTAATAACAAAGTAAGTTCTTAATTCTGGCTGGATGAACTAAAATGGGCTTCCTTCATCTGTTCTGACGAAAGGTCATCGACCTGAAACGTTAACTCTCTTTCTCTCTCCACGGATGCTGCCTGGCCTGCTGAGTTTTTCCAGCGTTTTCTGTTGTTATTTCCTTCATCTGTACTGATCTTGTGAGAGGTTTGTCCAGTTGCCATGGGATCTTTTACGTTCACCTGAGAGAGCAGATGGGGCCTCTGTTTAATGTCTCATCCAAAAGGCGCTGCCTCCGACAGTGTAGCACTCCCTCGGCACTGCACTGGAGTGTCAGCCTAGATTCATGTGCTACAAGTCTCTAGAGTGGGGCTTGAACCCACAACCTTCTGATTCAGAGGCGAGTGTGCTGCCAACCGAGCCACAGCTGACACCTAATTGGTGGAACTGCTTTGTGGAAACAGGGTCCAGTTACATAGAAACATAGAAGATAGGAGCAGGAGTAGGCCATTCGGCCCCTCGAGCCTGCTCCGCCATTCGATGAGATCATGGCTGATCATCCAAATTCAGTACCCTGTCCCTGCTTTCTCCCCATATCCCTTGATCCCTTTAGCCTTAAGAAATATATCTAACTCCTTCTTGAATATATTTAATGAATTGGCCTCCACTGCCTTCTGTGGTAGAGAATTCCACAGGTTCACCACTCTCTGGGTGAAGAAATTCCTCCTCATCTCTGTCCTAAATGGCTTACCCCTTATCTTTAGACTGTGACCCCTGGTTCTGGACTCCCGACCATCAGGAACATCCTTCCTGCATCTAGTCTGTCTAGTCCTGTTAGAATTTTATAAGTTTCAATGAGATCCCCTCTCATTCTTCTGCACAGAAAATGAACAAATAAGTAATGTGGATGCTGGGACAATTGGAGCTTTCAAGACTGAGATCGATAGGTTCTTGTTGGGTAAGGGTATCAAGGGATATGGAGCAAAGGCAGGTAAATGGAGTTGAGGTACAGAAAAACCATGATCTGATTGAAAGGTGGAACAGGCTCGAGGGGCTGAATGACTTCTTCCTGTTGCTATGTTTCTGTCAAAAAATGGAAACTGCAAGGGCTGATATCACAAGGTAGCTACGGATAAGGAAGGCCATTCGGGCCATCTGACCTCACCCATCCAGAAAGATCCTAACCGGGCAATAAACCTGGCGCTGGGAAGATGCAGCTGAACACAGCCTCTTCCAAGCAAGAGCGGAGTGTCTCCCCACGAGCTGCCTAGCCTTGTCCTCAAAGGGGGGTGAGGGAGGGGATTAAGGCCTGGGAGGCCCCCTCAGCTGGCCTGCCTTTAGCAAGTATTGTGTGCCAATTTCTCCTGCAGAGGGATAAGTAAATGAGGGCAAGGCTGGCAGTTAAGGAATGTGTGGCAATGGGAAAGATGAAGTAATAGATGTTGGGGGGGGCGGGGGGGTAGTGTGAAAGTGGAGGAAGGGGTTTCGGGGGCTGTGCAAGGCAGTTGTGTATTAGGGGA
Source organism: Squalus acanthias (assembly GCA_030390025.1). Classification (NCBI taxonomy): domain Eukaryota; kingdom Metazoa; phylum Chordata; class Chondrichthyes; order Squaliformes; family Squalidae; genus Squalus; species Squalus acanthias. The sequence goes on from CM059444.1 coordinate 63,571,359, forward strand.
GCTGTGTCGCCACAGTGCAGGATAGGGAGTTTGAGGTGCCCTTAACCAGAGAGCACTGTGATGGGTTAGCTGTGGAAACATTACTTTAAGAAGGTACTCACGATGCAGTCTCCTCTATATTGGGGAGACCAAACGCAGATTGGGTGACCGCTTCGCGGAACACCTCCGTTCAGTCCGTAAGCGTGACCCTCAGCTTCCAGTCGCCTGTCATTTTAATTCTCCGCTCCACTCCCACTCTCACCTCTCTGTTCTTGGCCTCTTACACTGTTCCAATGAAGCTCAACGTAAGCTCGAGGAACAGCACCTCATCTTTCGATTAGGCACCTTACAGCCTTCTGGACTCAACATTGAGTTCAACATTTTCAGACTGTAACCTCTGCCCTTATTTTCTCACATGGCAGCTGTTGATGATTTTGCCATCCCCATTTACACCTCACCTAGACTTATCTTCTGTTTCTTTACTTGTCCCATTACCATCTCCTTTTGCTTTGTACTATCATACCTTTTGTCATTTAATCTCTCCTGCCTTCCACCCTTTTGTTCTTTCCTTTCCTCCCCCCTTTCCCTGCCCCTGCACTTGCTTAAAATCTGTCACATCTCTATAACTTTTTCCAGTTCTGACGAAGGGTCACCGACCTGAAACGTTAACTCTGTTTCTCTCTTCACAGATGCTGCCTGACCCGCTGAGTATTTGCAGCATTTCCTGATTTTATTTCAGATTTCCAGCATCCGCAGCATTTTGCTTTTGATTTATTTTAAGAAGGTGAAGTGTGTGCTGGTGCAAAGCGGGTGGGGACAGGGAGGAGAGGGAGAGGTGAGCAGTGTGTTGCCTTGCCTGAGCTGGTGAGGACGGGGAGCTTTCTGCAGCGCCGTTCTGCGGTCCTGGGGGGGTGATGGAGTTGGCTGGTCAGTGCCAGTGTCACCTCCCTCCAGCTGACACGAGTGATAGTTCTGTACAAATTGGTTTGCACCCACAGGTGGACTCTGCTCGTCCTGCCTTCAGTGCTCCCCAGGAGGGCCAGGAGCTTTGAGTGAGTTGCATCCTTCACCTCTGGCTTGGTGCTACGTCCTGCTGCTCTTTGGGCACAGATCGCGCATCAATATTCAGAATTCTGTCCAAGTGCAATAAAAATATATGCCCGACATGCAGTGAAATAATTTGCGAGAGAAACGGAAGAGCTAAGCTGTGTTCCTGACTTACCTTCTTGTCCCCAGTGTCCTGCTGAATAGCGCAGGCTGAACAGTGCAATTAAAAGGCTGTTCAGAAGATTCCTGTTAGTTCAGCCACTTGCACCAGTTCTACACCAATGGCTGATCCAATCTTACCCTGCAAACTTCTGTCTATCTCCCTCTAAAGGCAAGTGGCAGACGTAACAATTTTTTTTAAAAGGTGCAACAGCCGTGTAAATCACATCAAGGAAATTCTGGGCCTACATTTCTCTCTCATCTTCCTCGTGCCTCAGACCTTTGACACTGGGGATCAGCCCCGTGGCCCTTCTCTGCACTGCCTCCAGCGCTTGAATGTCTCCCTCGTGTTTCAGCCACTCTTGTTTCTCTCTCCCTCCACAGATGTCGCCTGACCTGCCGAGTGTTTTCCAGCATTTTCGGTTTTTATTTCATCCGCAGCATTTTACTTCTGCTAAATTTGTATTCTCCTCTCGCTAAAAAGAGTGCGAGAGAATGCAATGGAAATGCAGCTATCCCAACACCCACAGGGGCAGCGAGAGCCATCTCTTGTAACGCTAAGCTTTTCGGGGGGCACAATTCGGTTGCTTTGCGCCTCCCTGGCGGCGCAGCAGGGCCCCGGTTCGCGCTGCGCTAGGCCCCTCCCCTTTAATAAGGGGAGAAAGGCCTGCAGTACCGCGGCGCTACGGCACGTAGGGCCGCGATATTGAACTGGAGCGCCCCAAGAGGGAGGGGGAGCACTTCCAGTAGCGCCCCGCCTCCTGCTTGGGGCGCTATCATTCAATTTCGGGCACGGGGACGCTAACCTTTTCGGGGCGCTAAAAGTAGCGCCCCGGCGAAGTTAGCACCCCAAAGGGGGCACGAGCCAATTTTGTCCCCCTTAGATTTTTAATGGCTGGGTTTCACTGCTGCTGTTGCTGTGGAGATAGCGGCACTGCCAGAGTATTCTCCGGTAAAAGCAAGCAAGGAATAGTGCTGGAAATATTGGCGCACGAGATCGCGATCCTGAGGCAGAAAGGTGCAAGGTGCTAATCTCGTGCGTGACACGCCCGTCAAATACAGACATGGTAGTAGACGGGAGAGAGCAAAGATCTTGTATTCGGATTGGCCCATTTAGATGGACCAATCAAAAAAGCATATGGGTTACTTGGGTTTATAAGTAGAGGAATAGAATATAAAAGAAAAGAGATCATGCTAGAACTTTATAAATCACTGGTTAGGCCTCAGCTGGGGTATTGTGGACAATTCTGGGCACCACACTTCAGGAAAGATGTAAAGGCCTTAGAAAGGGTGCAGAGGAGGTTTATCAGGATGTTACCAGGGATGAGGGACTTCAGTTATGAGGAGAGTTTGGAAAAGATAGGACTGTTCTCCTTGGAACAGAGAAGGTTAAGAGGTGACCTAATAGAGGTTTTCAAGGTGATGAGAGGTATTCATGGAGTAGAGAGAGAAAAACTATTCCCTTGGGCGAGTGGGTCAATAACCAGAGGTCACAGATAGATTTAATTATTGGCCAAAGATCTAGAGGATAGATGAGGAGCCAGCACAGGCACGATGGGCCGAATGGCCTCCTTCTATGAATAAGGGTGATACTAGGCCACCAAACAAGAATGAGCACAAATGTCTGTTTTGGGGCACCGCTAATATAAGAAAGAAACATATGGTCCAATCAAACTAAAAGAAGCTCAACATAAGCAAAAATGTCCCAACAAAACCAAAGTGAACTTCCCAACTAGATCAGTATGTTGTTATCCATGTCTGTAAGACACTCGATAGGGGGATTCTTTCTATCTGCGTATCTGGGGAAAACACAACAGCGGGGCAAGCTGAGAACTCTGGGATCCTTGAACTGTGAAGTCCTGGAAAACTCCGCACACGCGGCAAGATAAAACAAGCCTTCGGTTGGGTTTGAGAAGTCAAGTTGTCCCAGCGACATCTTCATGGTTCTTCTTAAATTCCAATCTGCTCTAATATAAAGAACTACATAGAATTCACAGCACAGAAACAGGGAAACAAACACTTGATAAGGGAATCGAGGGATATGGGGATCGGGCGGGAAAGTGGAGTTGAGGTCGAAGATCAGCCATGATCTTATTGAATGGCGGAGCAGGCTCGAGGGGCCGTATGGCCGACTCCTGCTCCTAATTCTTATGTTCTTAAAACAGGCCATTCGGCCCAACAGGTCCATGTTTATGTTCCACACGAGCCTCCTCACGCTCTCTTCATCTCACCCCATCAACATACCCTTCTATTCCTTTCTCCCTCGTGTACTGATCTAGCTTCCCCTTAAATGCATCAATGCTATCCGTGTGATTTTAGCACATCCTATAATATTCTGTGCTCAGAAACCCGCTGAGTGAGGTTGCTAAATTAAAGTGGGAATTGTGTCAAGTGTGAGGTCGCTTTTGAATTCGTGCCCACTGAGAGATGGATTAAGGCTATCAAACTAATTTCACTTTCAACAGCCAGAGAGAAGAAACTTTCATTCCACGTATCTGGACTGGATTTAAATACAGGTCTCAGGGATGAAAAAGCACTGTTTTAACCCACTGGGACACGCAGTCCCCAGCAGCCAGCAGTTCTGCTAAACGGGTATCGTTCAGTAACAGCAGGAGTGCAAGGATAAAAAATGAGGTACAAAATGCTTAAGGGTATAATCATATGGTCTTAACTCTTGTAATGAAGCCTTAAATGGGTGGTTTAGGATTGGTATTAGTCATAAATACTTGTCGCTATTACTGCCCTAAGTAAACAGAAAAAAATAATCAGTGAGAACGAGAAATCAAAAAACGTACTTTTCTTCCCCTGTCAGCTTGGCTCAGTTAGTAGCACTCTGGGTCAAAAGGTGGTAATTCAAGCGCCACGCCAGGAATTGAGTATGTAATCTCGATCAACACTGCGGTGCAGTGCTGGGTTAGGCGCTGCATTGTTGGGGGTGCTGTCCTTTTGGATGAGATGTTAGACATGGGCCCCCCATTCAAGATCCCACGGCACTATTCGAAGAGGAGCAGGGATCCCTCCTGGGCCCTGGCCAACACTCTACCCTCAACCAACACCAACAAAAATAGACAAACTGCTTTGCGTCTCAATACTGTTTTCTGGAATCTTGCTGGGTAAACAAATGACGCCTACGTACTGCACTCAGAGTAATCCATTGTACGCGAGGCAATTTGGGATATGCTGAGAGAGTTGAAAAAAGGCGCTACACAAATACAAGCTTTTTCTTTCCTGAAGTTTCCTCACCGCTGCAGCACACACCATTCACTGGCAAGCTGGACGGTAGGTAGCGACGTGCTCCAGGGTATAGTCCTGTCATGGGGATGTTGGCAAGTGAAGTTTAGGTGCTAACACTCGGTGGCATGATTTACAACGCATTGCGTCTGGAGAGAATTCTACCACGAAGGACAGGGTGTCCATCGCAATGGGAGCAATTTGAAGTCACGATCTGCGTATCATGAGGGGGTCTGATGGAGCAAATATGGAGAAAATGCTTCCACTGGTAGAGGACACAGAATTAAGGTAATTGGCAAAAGAACCAGAGGTGCGATGTGGAGAATTTCTTTTACGCAGCGAGTTGTGATGATCTGGAATGCACTGCCTGAAAAGCCTCTCTCACTCTCAGCAAACATTAAACAGTAGAATTTCATGAGATACCGCTCCTCATTACAGTTGTCTCTGCTGCATCTTGTTGGCGTGCCATATAAAACACTCAAGACATAACTTTGCAACACAATCTAAGCCGCCTTTTAGTCTACTTAGTTGCTTCTTGTTTTTGAATTGATTTGCCCCCGTTAGATAAGAACATAAAAATTAGGAGCAGGAGTAGGCCGCACGGCCCCTCGAGCCGATCAATAAGATCATGGCTGATCTTCGACCTCAACTCCACTTTCCCGCCTGATCCCCATATCCTTTGATCCCCTCAGACTTCAAAACTCTATGGGGGAAAAATTCAGTTCAGCCTTAAGAGGGCGCTAATGGGGCGCAAAGCAACTAGCGCCCGGGCGTGGCGATGTTTGCGCTGCTCGCGAAATTAACTAGACATTTTGCGGCGGCGCTAAACAGTACCGCCACGATCTCCTGCGCCGGCAGATCGTGACGTCAGTCGAGTGCGCAACGCCCCGGAGCGGATATTGAATGACGCCCCCTGCCTTACCGCCTACCGCTAGCAACGACAGGTTGAGGGGAGCGTTTTGCAGTCAGGAAGGGACTGGGGGAGCGCTATTTAAAGGCGATCGCTTCCTGCCTTTTTTTGTTGGCGACATTTTTGAACCACGCATTCTGAGAGAGAGAGAGAGAGAGAGAGAGAGAGAGAGACTTCTGGAGAGATTCAACGCTGTGTGAAGGAGTTTTGAGTACTGAGCACCACTTTGCAGGTTCATTTTGATTTGCCCTTCCTTGTATCGATTTAGAAGAGACTGTGGGGGCTGCACTCTGAGCTCTTTCCCTGTTTCTCTCCATTGTTCTTTCCAGCAGATTTGATGTACAGGTCTCTCCAGGCCGAGATTCAAGGCTGCAATGAGCAGGATGTGGATGGAAAGCACGATCAACCCTCCCCTTTAAGAACTGGCCGGGGCCATTGTGTGTGTGTTCCTATTGCTGACTGACATCACATGAGCTTCGCCAACGCTCTGAGTTAGCGCCTCGCTCCTCGGCCTTTGCGCCTTAAGACAGATGCGTAGCGCCTGATTTAGCGCTCCAATCACCTCCAGGGGCGATAAAAGTCAAGTTTGCAGTCGGAGGCGATAATTAGCGCCAGGCGCTAATCTTTGCGCCCGGCCGATAATTGCGCCCCAAACGGGGCGATACTGAATTTTCCCCCCTATCTATCTCAGCCTTGAATATACTCAACGACTCAGCATTCACAGCCCTCTGGGGTAGAGAATTCCAAAGATTCACAACCCTCTGAGTGAAGAAATTCCTCCTCATCTCAGTCCTAAATGGTTGACCACTTATCCTGAGACAATGACCCCTAGTTCTAGACTCTCCAGCCAGGGGAAACAATCTCTCAGCATCTACCCTGTCAATCCCCTTCAGAATCTTATATGTTTCAATGAGATCACCTCTCATTCTTCTAACTCCAGAGAATATAGGCCCAATCTACTCAATCTCTCCTCATAGGACAACCCTCTCATCCCAGGAATCAATCCAGTGAATCCTACGTTACACCTCTTCTAAGGCAAGTATATTCTTCCTTCGGTAAGGAGACCGAAACTGTGCCCAGTTGTATATCCTGCTTCACACTGCAGTTCATCACACTTTAGTTGGATGGTCTAAAATGAAGAATTCTTTCCTCAGCACCACCTGTCCATTGTCCAATAGGAAACATATCAAGAGGGATAGGATAGGGCTTTCAGGAAACTGCCCAATCTTCCCCTGGCTCCCTAAACTGGATTTCGCAGCACCATGAGATGGCTCCACTTAATATGCACCGTTTGATCGAGCAAACCAAAGCCAAACAGGGATTAGAAACTAGTTTCCAGTGGCATGAGGGTCGGTAACCAGAGGACACAGATTTAAAGTAATTGGCAAAAGAACCAGAGGGGGAGAGGAGGAGAATTTCTTTTACGCAGCAAGTTGTTGTGATCTGGAACGCACTGCCTGAAAGGACGGTGGAAGCAGATTAATTACGAGCATACGAAGAATGAGGGACTGGTAAAGACCCTCTGGTCCATCCAGCCTGTCCCACACAATTGTGATACCTTGTGTATCACAATATAGACTCTCCACCCCACCCGAAACCATGTGATCCTCCTGGGAGAGGCAAAAAAAGATAAAAATCCCAGGCCAATTAGTAACTTTCAAAAGGGAACTGGATATATACTTGAAAAGGCAAAATTTGCAAGGCTATGGGGGAGTGGGATTAATTGGAGAGCTCTATCAAAGAGCCGGCACAGGCACGATGGGCTGAATGGCCTCCTCTGTGCGGTACGATTCTAGCCATGGTGAAATCCAAATCCAACCTATGAATAGATGCCGTGCCTTCTACAGCACAAGCTACTTTGGTGAAGAGCATTTTTCACAAAATGATTAAGACACTTGACTTAAAAGAGCATCTTGCTGGTTCAATGAAAGAGACAGCCTCAACAATTACTAATGGATTTTGTGCTGCAAACACAGAAGAAACTGTTTCGGGTAATACGCTCCAGTTTTAATTCAAGTTGAAAAGCGTGTTAAGAGTTATGGCTCTCGCAGCTTTGAAGCTGCATCGACAAGACTACCCACAGGCAAGAGGAGAGGGAAGAAAGTCGACACACTACCCATAGAAATATTGATAGCAATTATGCACAGTTAACACAGGACCGTGCCCAACAGACAATAAGAAGCACTCAGGGTAACTGAGACAGTGGGATAATTCATTTAGCACACAGCGATAGTTGTGTTGTGTGTGTCAGATGAAATAAATAAGTACACTCTGTTTCTCTTCCCCTCTTAAGCGAAGCTAATATAAATCTTTCCTAAGTGGCTGGTTTTTATATCCAGAGATATCCATGGCAAATAAGCAATAAAGGACGTACAGCTACATTATGCATTTCCCCGAGTCCTCGTTGCCACCAAAGGAGTGGAGATTAATGCAGCACACAACTGTAAAGTATATGTTTTCCCCTAAAGCCATCTTCCTCAGCTTCCTTTATATTGTCTGTGTTTAACCTTCTGCACTCAACTGCACTGCACATTACGAAACTAAAACAAAGAATGACTTAGTTCTGACTCCAGCCCTTTGTCGTCTGGGGAAATTCGCTTATGGAGATTTCACTTTGGGGAATTGCAAGTCAGGCTCCGTGAAGCTGTGCTGTCTCGGCACTAGGGGTTAATGCGGAGACAGTAAAAGCCCTTGTCAGTACGCTCAAAAGAGTGAGAGACCTAAGTGACCCAAACAAATTTTGGCTGACTGGCCCTTACTAGCGCTTGGGGCTAAAATAACTGACTGGTGCCAGAAAGATTTTTGGTCTCGGTGATGTTCTGGGACCGACTGGGAGAGAGACAGTGGGGTTACTGCATCCCTTCTGATCCCTTCCCGACAATAATTCTTCTGTTAGTGAGAGGGGGGAAAGGTTATGCAGAATATACAGTGTGTAATAAAACAGTCTGAGAACACAAGTGGAGGTTTTCTTAAGCTTATAATTGCTTTTTAAGAATGTGGAGCTCACTTTCAGCCAGAGTTTTTTTTTTATACATTATACATAATATGGTTCAGTTAATTATATTTCACCTTCATTAGATGCAAGGAAGGGATCTATGAACGAGTTCTACACTGCATTTATCCTGACTCAAAATTGTTTTGGATGCACATCACTGCAAAATGCAGTGTAAAACCAGCAATACGAGTCAGGAATAGGGTTAGTGATGTGACTGGGCACAGTGTCCAAGCCAAGAGATTGCGCAGCCACCTTTAGGAGGCAGTCTTGAGCTGAATGGGCTTCACACTCGATGCAGCTTTACAGGAATCTGATGCAAAGCGAAGCTTAAAGAAATTGGCCGGCCTGGGTAATTTCTAAACTCGGCTCTTACTGTTTTCATTCCAGTTAGGTCTCAGAAATGTAAGAAAGAAAGACTTGCATTTATGCAGCACTTTTCACAACCTCAGGATGTCCCAAAGCACTTTACAGCCAATGAAGTACTTTTGAAGTGTCGTCACTGTTGTAATGTAGGAAGCGCGGCAGCCAATTTGTGCACAGCAAGCTCCCACAAACAGCAATGTGATAACGATCAGATAATCAGTTTATAGGTGTTGGTTGAGGGATAAACATTGGCCAGGACACCGGGGAGAACACCCCTGCTCTTCTTCAAATAGTGGCTGTGGGATCGTCTGTTTTTAAATCATCTCTTTTTTGAAATAACGCCATGGAATATTTTCTATCTGCCTGTGAGGGCCTCGGTTTAACGTCTCATCCGAAAGACGGCACCTCCGACAGTGTCGGCCTAAATTATGTGCTCAAGTCTCTGGAGTGAGACTTGAAGCCAGGGCCTTCTGACTCAGACGCGAGAGTGCTACGCAATGAGCAATGTAACCAGCCTCCAGTGATTGGAAACCTCCATTCGTGCTGGCCAAGAGAGATGAGGACAGCAGCATCATAACTTGGATCTCCTGGCTGCATCGCACTCCACAAGTTGCTGTGTGCATTCCATAGGACTGGGCTATTAAATAAAATTAAAATTGTTGTCATGAAGCTCAAACTGTTATGGTCTTCTGTAAAATATAAGGAAAGCTAGTCTCCTTGGAGCATCATAGAAAGAACTCGCATATAATATTTTCTATCTCATCGATATTCCAAAGCAACAACAACTTGCATTTATATAGCACCTTAACGTAGTTAAACATCCCAAGACACTTCATAGGAGTGATTATCAAACAAAATTTGACACCGAGCCACATGAAAAGATATTTGGACAGGTGACAAAAAACTTGGTCAAAGAGGTAGGTTTTAAGGAGCGTCTTAATGGAGGAGCGAGAGAGGCGGCGAGCTTTGGCACCTCACAGCCAATGAATTACTTTTGAAGCGTAGTCCCTGTTATGTGGGGAAAACCAACAGCCAATTTGTAAACAGCAGGCCTCAGAAACAGAAAACAAATGAGTGATCAGTTGATCTGTTTTGGCCGTGTTGGCAGAGAGATAAATGTTGGCCATGACACTGGGAGAACTTCCCGCTCTTCTTCAAATAGTACCAAGGGATCTCATACGTCCACCTGATGGGGTCACGTATTGACTCTCATCCAAAAGTTGCCCCCACTCCCGACAATGTAGCACACCCTCAGTACTGCACTGAAGTGTTGGCCTAGACTACCTGGAGTGGGCTTTGAAGCCACTACCTTCTGGCACAGAGGCAAGAGAGTACCAACAACTGAGCCAAGCCAACACAAGCATGGAGAGAAGAATCTTAAAACTTCCATTTATAATCTACAGCAGAATCATGGGGCTCATTGTTCAAATCGGTAAAATAGTAAGGTCCAATTTGCATTTCGATCATGCTCCTCATGTCTTAAATCATCTCAAAGCTGCTGAACAAGGCAGAAATGTGGATAGCGAGCTGAGGAAGAAAATTTGTGAGTTGGTTGCAGGATGAAGGAATGATAAAAGAGAAGTTTCCAGGAAGTTTTTGAAGTGGGGGTGGCTGGGGGTTAATAAGCTCAGCTCGGAGGCAAATACGTCACCAAGGATGTGCATCTCCGGATGCAAGTGGTTTTTTCATGGTAATTGTTCTTTGGTCTCAACACAATGTCAAATGTGCACATGGTACAAGGTGGAGTGTACATGGTACGGAGCGATAGGAAGTGAGTCTTAGAGAGATTTGTGAACAGCCTTGGAGATAAGTTCAGGAGTGTTACTATAGGCTCACTCCAAACTGGTGGATTTACCACCTCATATACTGACTGTCCTTTGACAATGACCAACTGTGCATTAATATAGTACTCGCTGAACTTGCAAGATGCCTACAAGAAGAAGCTTGCAATCTTTTTATACAGCAGCTGTTCATGTGCCCATGCAGAGAGAGATGAGCAATGAGGCGTTATTGGTCAGTTAACCTCTCCCTGAAGGTGTAACCCTTTCAGTGACCACAGCATTGAAAACGACCACAAATTCCCCCCAAAAAGATGTTTTTTTTTAAAAGACAAAATGGCGAGTGTAATTTCTGCACTTGTGAAACGTGCACAGTCACTTAGCCTTGCCATTCAATTTGCCCAATCTGTCAATTCACTAAATGTACCGGGAGTGAAACTTGTCCTGTATTAATCGATTTAACATTGGGTGCACTATACTGTGAGAAGGCGTCATTCAATTGGCCAGTTCAGTCAGAGGCACAGTGTGCTGTAGGTAGACACACAGTAAGGCTCGTTCGGAGCCTGCTTTACGAAGATTATATGACGGGGCATCTGAGGGATTAAGAAAAAGTGCTGTTCCCTTTCGCTGGCTATAAATTTAATTCAGTTGTCAAGCAGGTAAGGCAACAATAAACTCTACATGGTGACCGGAATAAGCCCCGAGGTTAAGATCATAAATTAGAGAACCAACAGAACCTGTGAGACATCAGTTTATAATAGAATAAAATTCACAAATGGCCAGAAACAGGGGATATCCAGTTACACCAAACAGATGCTAAATAGGTCATTCACTGCAGCCATAACATCCCGCGTGTGGCTTTTACACGGTCCTCATCACATACAGATTAACCTCCTTGGGAATGCTAGCAATATTTGTTAGATTTAACTTCATGCATTTAATAGTGATTCAGCGAAATAAAGGTTTCAGACAAAATAAAAACAAGTTGTTCAATTAATGGAATACACTGCATGATTTCAAGGCAAATTCACACTGCACGGAATTCAACATAAGCATTAAGGCCTTATGGTTCAATGGAAAAAGGCGACCTCCTCGGTGTGACACTGGGGGGGGGGGGGGGGGGGTTTCCGGGGGGGTCAGCGGGCGGGATCGATGGCGGGAAAGTGGGTTTTTTTGACAGCGAGTTGGGACCCCGCTGTCAACCTGTCGCCACGCGCCTTTACCAAATGTCGGGTCTGTCAGCGCTGAGCAGACCCAACGCGCAGCGGCAGGGGAGGCAATTCAAGTCATTATGACCTTGTTAACAAAGGATTAACAACTTTCTTAAGCTCACCTTTAGAATTTACCGGCTCACCCACGGGGTCCACGCTGCTCGGGGATCACATCTGTTAAGCTGGGCGGGAGTTGAATGGCCATGGAATCATCTCATTACTTGACAGCTTGAAATGTGCTATAAAAGCTCCCATCTCACAGCTGTTCACTTTCCAAGCTCAGAAGCTGTTGCTTCCTGCATTTGGAAGACAGATTGAGCCTTTATGCAGCTTGCAAGTGTTTGGAGCAAACTCTCTATCCAGTGTCACCTCATTGAAACAACGTCTCTCACCATTGACAGATTGCTTCTGTCATCTCAAGTTCACTTGCCATCTATTCCATCAGCATGGGTACGGTTTATACTCTCTCACCTTAGTCTACAGAATCTGACCACGATCAGCCCCAACACCAGCATCACCAGCTACATCAGCAGAACCAACAACCACACCAACCTTCTCCGCAATCAACTGATGCTGCGCGGGACAGAGGGCATCAGCACCCGACCACATTGCTGCCCGGGACGCCAGGGATGGCCTCACCATGGCCAGATTTATTCACTTGAACTGCACACCCTGGCTGCCACATGATGCGCCAGGTTGGCACCACCCCACACCAACACCATAAAGCATCCCTACAATGCCCAAGCCATTCCTTTCACACTCATCAGCATTGCGGGGGGTACCGTTATGTCTCACCATTCACTGCAACTCACTAAGCCACTTCCAAAGGTGCACACAAATCTGTCCAAGAATGGGAAGTGTTGAAAATAAAGATGACAATGTTTGACAGCACATTAACAGAAACTTCACATGAACATTGGCTAAAACACACAAGTGCCTGCCCTTGTGTGTTGTTAGTTGGTATACTTGCAGTAGGATGAGAGTGAGTGTGAGGGGTGGCTAGTGAGATGGGGAAGTGATAATGTAGATAGAGAGGGATGGGTGGAGGTGCAAGGTAAGTTGGTGTGAGTAAGGGTGTGCAGGAGTAGGGTAGGGAAGGCAGAGTGATGGGGATGTGATGAGTGGCACAGCAGGATGAGGTTGAGTGTGGCTTTGCAGTAACGCTTCGTGATCTACTGAGATCATTGAAAGGTTTGCGGCACTGCACCCAGGTCCTCCTGACCACATCCCTGCTTGTGTCCTCCTCTGCAATGTGCAACCAGGCTGCGTTGGTGTCCTGGGGAGGTCTCTTCCGCCCATTGGAAGGGAAGAGAACCTCCCTGCCTGCTGTAACTCCCTCCATAAGCATATAGAGGGAGTCATGGGAGAGCCTGGGTGCAGCCGTGCACCTCTGTGCAGCGCTTGTCAGTGTTTGCAGCACCTCAATGCTGTAGAACACTGACAGCACAAATATCAAAATAAAGTTGGACATGGTCCCTTTAAGTAAACCAGCTGATGGCGCATCATCAAATGATGTCATCAGACCCGCTTCCTTCAATTGGCTGGGAAACTCGCTGGGCGGGCTTAACAGGTCCAATCAGGGGAAAGTCATGTCGGAGGCCGGGCTGGAGACAGTAGTGAAGCTGTGACCCACTACCGACCTCGCCCGCCATGGCCCCACCCAGATGGGGGAAATCGCGGCCACCGTGTTGTACAGACCAGATTCAAACCTGGGGGTCAACTGAAGTTTGTCTGTGTTGAGTTGTCTGATCTCAGGCAGAACAATGCTGGGGTGCTTTAATTAGAAGAAAGAACTTGAATTTCTACAGCACCTTTCATGACCTCAGGACGTCCCAAAGCGCTTTACAGCCAATTAAGTACTTTTGAAGTGTAGTCACTGTTGTAATGGAGGGAAACACAGCAGCCAATTTGCGCACAGCAAGCTCCCACAAACTAAAATGAAATAAATGAGCAGATAATCTATTTTTTAGTGATGTTGGTTGAGGTATAAATATTGGCCCAGGACACCGGGGAGAACTCCCCTGCTCCTCTTCGAAATAGTACCGCGGGATATTTTACATCCACCTTAGAGGACAAGTACATCAAGACAACTTGGAAGAGGGGAGGAGACCTAAAATGCAGATTTCCATGAACCAGAAAATATAGGAAAACAGGAACAGGAGTAGGCCATTCAGCCCCTCTAGCCTGATCAGCAATTCAATCAGATCATGGCTGATCTACACCTTTACCCACCTTTGATCCGTAGCCCTTGATAATCTTGCCTAAGAAACGTCTGCTCATCGCAGTCCTCAAAATTTCAATTGACCCCCAGCACGCACAGCCTTTTGGGGGAAAGAGAGTTCCAGATGTGACACAAAAAATAGCCAGGAGGTAGTGTCTTTTTCCAAGAGGGATTGGTGTTTAATTTATACTCTCCGAGCCCTTCTTTCTGTTTTAAGAGGCGTGCCAGCAAGCCAACCTCCGTCTATCGGACCAATTTTGGAGAATTTGTAAGAGGAATGGTTCAAAGAAAAAGTGAATGGTCTCATAAAATGGCATGGGATGGTAGCTCAGTGATCTTCTATTATTTTCACAAGTGGCAAGCCTCTGTTCTTCTTGACATAACCCTGTACAATCTACTCCCCAAACTCTTCAGACAACTTGCATGTTAGGTTTATGTGGGCCGTACTGTCACTGCAAATTAGTTTCATTGCAAACTTAAATAAATCTCTCCTGCTCATCAGATACACGGACAAAGAGGAGAAAGAAAAGGACAACATCCATTTGTATAGCGCCTTTCACAACCTCAGGACCGCCCAAGGAGACCTCCTCTTTTCCTTGAATAGTGCCAGGTGTTCTTTACCATCCACCTGAAGTAGAGAAACAGGCAGGTGGGGCCTCGGCTTAACGTCTCATCTGAAGGCTGGTAACTCTACTTTCACCACCTCAGGACGTCCCAAAGTGCTTTACAGCCAATGAAGTACTTTTTGAAGTGTAGTCACTGTTGTAATATACGAAATGTGGCAGCCAATTTGCACACAGCAAGCTCCCACAAATAGCAATGAGATAATAACCAGATAATCTGATTTAGTGATGTTGGTTGAGGGATAAATATTGACCCAGGACACCGGGGAGAACTCCCATGATTTTCTTCAAATAGAGCCATGAGATCTCTTACGTCCACCTGAGAGAGCAGACGGGGTCTCGGTTTAACATCTCATGCTAAAGACAGCACCTCCGACAGTGCAGTGTTCCCTCAGTACTGCCCCTCCGACAGCGCAGCGCTCCCTCAGTACTGCCCCTCCGACAGTGCAGCGCTCCCTCAGTACTGCCCCTCCGACAGTGCAGCGCTCCCTCAGTACTGCCCCTCCGACAGTGCAGCACTCCCTCAGTACTGTCACTCCGACAGGGCAGCACTCCCTCAGTACTGCCCCTCCGACAGTGTAGCGCTCCCTCAGTACTGCCCCTCCGATGGTGCAGCGCTCCCTCAGTACTGCCCCTCCGAAGGTGCAGCGCTCCCTCAGTACTGCCCCTCTGACAGTGCAGCACTCCCTCAGTACCTGCCCCTCTGACAGTGCAGCGCTCCCTCAGTACTGCCCCTCTGACAGTGCAGCGCTCCCTCAGTACTGCCCCTCCGACAGTGCAGCGCTCCCTCAGTAATGCACTGGGAGTGTCGGCCTGGATTTTGTGCTCAAGTCTCTGGAGTGGGATTTGAACCCACGACCATCTGCCTCAGAGGCGAGAGCGCTACCCACTGAGCCACGGCTGACACCTACTAAATCAAGCCCAGCAAATTTGAGGCCTACAGAATTCTCTGTGGCTTCCAGTCGCAGTGATGACCGAGAAGATACAGACATGTCCAATGAGGAAAGGCAGATGGAGCACAGATTCTCTATTGCAGTTTACTGAGCTACTGCACCCGAGATAAACATTCCTACGGGAGGGTTCCTGAGCTTCAGCACTCTGAATAACATACCACAATAGATACTTTTGTTTTTTTCTGAAAAGTACCTGCACTATTTTTTCCTTGGCATCTTCTTAATCCTTTCTATTCCTTTCTTCCCCTTGTGCAGAATATGGCTTAAGCATACCGGGTTGGCAGTCCTTTTTAAATGCGCGTTTATAAGACTCTCATTCATTAACACACAATGAACATGCCCTTCCACTATCTTTATTTTCTGTCATAATAAAGGCTACGAGTCATTTTTTTTTCAACAACAGTGCACATAATACAACTATTTACAAAAGAACAGGTAAAGCACACCATTAACAGCACTGGGAGCTAATACTACACCACTAGCCTACTAATCCAATAGGAAGTTAACAATCATGTAGTCTGGAGGGAAGGCAAGAAATAATCTTTATTTAAAGGAAGACTGCAGAGCTCCTCCCCAATGGCTTGGCTGCTTTATCCAGTGAGTACAAGAAAAAAAGATCTTGCATTTATATAGCTGTGTCAGCCGTGGCTCAGTGGGTAGCACCCTCGCCTCTGAGTCAGAAGGTTGTGGGTTCAAGTCCCACTCCAGAGACTTGAGCGCATAAAGCTAGGCTGACACACCTAGTGCAGTGCTGAGGGAGTGCTGCACTGTCGGAGGTGCCGTCTTTTGGATGAGACATTAAACCGAGGCCCCGTCTGCTCTCTCAGATGGATGTAAAAGATCCCAAGGCACTATTTTGAAGAAGAGCAGGGGAGTTCTCCCCGGTGTCCCAGCCAATATTTATCCCTCAACCAACATAACAAAAAACCCAGATTATCTGGGTCATTATCACAGTGCTTTGAGAAGTCCGGTGGTTGTGAAAGGCGCTATAGAAATGCAAGTCTTTCTTTTTTTCTTTCTTTCACGACCAAAGCGCTTTACAGCCACTGAAGTACTATTTGAAGTGCTGTAATGTGGGAAACGCAGCAGCCAATTTGTGCACAGCAAGCTCCCACAAACAGCAATTTGATAATTAACAGATAAATCTGGTTTTTTTTTGTTATGTTGGTTGAGGGATAAATATTGGCCCAGGACACCGGGGAGAACTCCCCAGCTCTTCTTCAAAATAGTGCCATGGGATCTTTTATATCCATCTGTTATCAGTTTAACGTCTCATCCAAAAGATGAAAAATAACTGAACCATACAGACCACGCAGGTCCCAGGTTCAATCATAGGTCTGCACTGACTTAAGCCGATCTTAATTGGGGCAGTACTAGGGTTGTTATGACTGGAATTATCCTCATAGTTTGGCTGTCCTTAAATATAGTAAAGCTTCCTCTAGCTGCCTTTCACAACGCTGAATAATACTCTGGACACAAATATCTTGATGCTTTGGGCAAACCAGACATGATGAAGAGAGACACAATCCTGAAGCGAGAGCAGGCATCGGTATCGCATCAGTTGATGCTTCCAGGTGAAACGTAGTCACCCGAGTAATATTTTCCACAGGGGTCATTGCTCCCTCAGACGTTGAATCCGGTGGTCATAGAGTCATAACGGCACAGAAGGAGGCCATTCAGCCCATCGAGTCCGTGCCGGCTCTCTGTAGAGCAATCCAGTCAGTCCCATTCCCCCGCTCTATCGCCGTAGCCCTGCAAGTTTATTTCCCTCAAGTGCCAATCCAGTCTCCCCTTGAAAACACTCACCACTCGCTGTATAAAAAAGTTTTTCCTCACATTCCCCTGTATCTCTTGCCCAAAACCTTAAATCTGTGTCCCCCAGTCCTTGTACCATCAACTAGTGGGAATAGCCTTTCCTCGTCTAGCCTATCCAAACCTGTCATAATCTTGTACACCTCTATCAAATCACCCCTCAACCTCCTTTGCTCTAATGAAAACAAATCCAGCTTCTCCAACCTGTCCTTGTAGCGAAGATCCCCCATCCCTGGAACCATTCTGGTAAATCTCCTCTGCACCCTCTGGTCATTGAACATTTCATTGCAATGGTCTAATTGGATGGCAGGCAGCTGAATCACCACATCAGTTCGGATGATGATGGCCTTTGATCTCATTCTACCAAAATACGTACCCTTCCATCTTCCCATGACAACTTTGGCTACTTTGTGGTCTCAGCACCCATTCTGCCTCAAAATCAGCCTCATGGCTTTGTGGTACATTTTGCGACCTGGTAAATCCTTTGCCGAGACCATCCAGGACAAAGCAGCCCGCTTGACTGTCACTCCCTCCACCACCGGCATACCGTGGCTGCAGTGTGTACCATCTACAAGATGCACTGCAGCAACTCGCCAAGGCTTCTTCGACCGCACCTCCCAAACCCACGACCACTTCCACCTAGAAGGACAAGGGCAGCAGGCGCATGGGAACACCACCACCTCCAAGTTCCCCTCCAAGTCACACACTATCCGACTTAAAAATATATCGCCGATCCTTCATCATCGCTGGGTCAAAATCCTGGAACTCCCTCCCTAACAGCACTGTGGGAGTACCTTCACCACATGGACTGCATCGGTTCAAGAAGGCGGCTCACCACCACTTTCTCAAGGGTAATTAAGGATGGGCAATAAATGCTGGCCTCCCAAACTCCAAATGTGCCTCCATGAACACCCTATTTCTCCTTACGTTGACCAGTGACGTCATCTACTCTTACTCATGCTTTCCCAGGACCACAGAGTTGTAGTGCTTATTATCTCCCTCTGACAACCAGCAAGATGCTTAAAACCCGAGCAGTGCACCGCTAAATCACGATTTCCTGATTCACATAAGATATGGTGGATGCTGGAAATCTGCTCTACACCTCCTCTACATCCATCTTTTCTTTCTTTACTGTCCCATTACCATCTCTTTTCGCCTTGCACCATCACCCATTTGGTCATCATCACTTTGGTCACTTAATCTCTCCTGCCTTCCACCCCATCAGAGACCTTCCCTTTTGTTCTTTCCTCCCCCCTTTCCCCGCCTCTGTACTTGCTTAAAACCTGTTATATCTCCAACTTTTTCCAATTCTAAGAAAGGTCATCGACCTGAAACGTTAACTCTGTTTCTCTCTCCACAGATGCTGCCTGACCTGCTGAACATTTCCATTTTTATTCCTGATTTACATATTCTTTTATGCAGCTCTTTTTAATGATGATTCTCTCCTTGCGCCATGACCCTTTACGTCAGGTTTCTCAATAAGAACATAAGAATTAGGAGCAGGAGTCGGCCATTTGGCCCCTCAGCCATTCAATAAGATCATGGCTGACCTGATCTTGGCCTCAACTCCACTTTCCTGCCCGCTCCCCATAACCCTTGACTCCCTTATCGTTCAAAAATCCGTCTATCTCCACCTTAAATATATTCAATGACCCAGCCTCCACAGCTCTCTGGGGTAGAGAATTCCAAAGATTCACGACCCTCAGAGAAGAAATTCCTCATCTCCGTTTTAAATGGGCGACCACCTTATTCTGAAACTGTGTCCCCTAGTTCTAGATTCCCCCACGAGGGGAAACATCCTCTCTGCATCTACCCTGTCAATCCCCCTCAGAATCTTATATGTTTCAATAAGATCACCTCTCATTCTTCTAAACTCCTATGAGTATAGGCCCAACCTGCTCAACCTTTCTTCATAAGACAATCCCTTCATCTCAGGAATTAACCTAGTGAACCGTCTCTGAACTGCCTCCAATGTAAGTATATCCCTCCTTAAATGAGACCAAAACTGTATGCAGTACTCCAGCTGTGGTCTCACCAACACCCTGTACAGTTGTAACAGGACTTCCCTTCTTTTATACTCCATTCCCTTTGCAATAAAGGTCAACATTCCATTTGCCTTCCTAATTACTTGCTGTACCTGCATGCTAACTTTTTTTGTTTCATGTACAAGGACCCCCAGATCCCTCTGTACCGCAGCATTTTGTAGTCTCCCTCCATTTAAATAATTATTTGCTTTTTTATTTTCCTACCAAAGTGGATAACCTCACATTTTCCCACATTATACTCCATCTGCCAAATGTTTGCCCACTCACTGAGCCTGTCTATATCCTTTTGCAGATTCTTTGTGCCCTCTTCACAACTTGCTTTCCCACCTATCTTTGTATCATCAGCAAATTTGGCTACATTACACTCAGTCCCTTCATCCAAGTCATTAATATAGATTGTAAACAGCTGAGGCCCCAGCACTGATCCCTGTGGCACCCCACTAGTTACAGTTTGCCAAACTGAAAATGACCCATTTATCCCGACTCTCTGTTTCCTGCTAGTTAGCCAATCCTCTATCCATGCTAATATATTACCCCCAACCCCATGAGCTCTTATCTTGTGCAGCAACCTTTTATGTGGCACCTTATCGAATGCCTTCTGAAA
>CM059444.1:63596289-63723789 GCA_030390025.1 Squalus acanthias
CGATGGGAGGGGAATGCCTGGTCTCCACTCACTGACTTGCTAACGAGACACGCTGATAATAAGAGCAGGAAATCCACTGAATCCATCGGACCTTGAATTGATGCACAGGATCGAAGCTGTTTGGCTGGTCCATTTATAGATTTCAAATAGTATAAAGAGAAATGATTTGTGGTGATCTATGGTTGATGGGAGACCGGTGCATGGAGTCACTGCTGAGAGGGAGGGACTAATGGGAGGCTTTTTCTTCATTCGTTTATGGGATGTGGGCATCGCTGGCAAGGCCAGCATTTATTGCCCATCCCTAGTTGCCCTTGAGAAGGTGGTGGTGAGCTGCCTTCTTGAACCGCTGCAGTCCGTGTGGTGAAGGTGCTCCCACAGTGCTGTTAGGGAGGGAGTTCCAGGATTTTGACCCAGCGACGATGAAGGAACGGCCCGATATATTTCCAAGTCAGGATGGTGTGTGACTTGGAGGGGAACTTGGAGGTGGTGGTGTTCCCATGTGCCTGCTGCCCTTGTCCTTCTAGGTGGTAGAGGTCGCGGGTTTGGGAGGTTCTGTCGAAGAAGGTGCTGTCCAGGAATAAATCAGTTGGTTGGGGGGTGGGGGGGGGCGGGGGTGTCCAGGAGCGGACAGTACAGGCAGGCCAAGTTCCTATCCCTTTGCAGCTTGTGATGGGAAGGTGAAGCTACGTTGCTGCATTAACGATTGAGTTGGAAAGAAACGCTATGTATAGAAAGGGGCGGTGGGGGCAAAGCAAGACCAGTCCCCATGGGGAGACACCTGCAGCTTCAGGCTGCTGTCATCGAGCCAGAGGCTGGAGACTGAAAGAGGAGAAGAACCACCGAGAGGGTTCTCATAGTAAAGGGCAGGGAAAAGGTTAATCCAGAATACTTTAGTGTCAGTTGTGGCTGAGTGGTTGCATTCGGAGTCAGAAGGTTGTGGGTTCAAGTCCCACTCCATAATCCAAGCTGACACTCCCAGTGCAGTACTGAGGGAGCGCTGCACTGTCGGAGGTGCCATCTTTCGGATGAGACGTTAAACCAAGGCCCTCTCAGGTGGACATAAAAGATCCCATGGCAGTATTTGAAGACAAGCAGGGGAAGTTATCCCCGGTGTCCTGGCCAATATTTATCCCTCAATCAACATCATTAAAACGGATTATCTGGTCATTATCACATTGCTGCTTGTGGGAGCTTGCTGTGCGTAAATTGGCTGCCATGTTTCCCTACGTTACAACAGTGACATTTCAAAAGTACTTCATTGGCTGTAAAGCATTTTGGGATGGGAAAGACGCTGTATAAATGCAAGTTCTTTCTATCTTTCTTTACTATTTTAACTTAAGCGGTGTGAGGAGGAGATGGGGACCCAGGATCTAACTAGTGAAAGGTAACTTTAAGATTGAGGCCCGTCTGTACGCAGAGAGTGATCAGCACTTAGAATGGACTTCTGGGCAGAGTGGAGCAAACCCTGGAATCATGTAACAAACAATTAGCTGTAGCAATGGGGGGAGGGTAGGGTTGTTCTGGATGGATGAATTAAGATGAGCCGAATGACCTACCTCATCCATAAGTATCTTGAGGCAAAGAGCAAGATCAAGAGCAGTCACAACTTTTGGGGGAAAATAAATCTGGATGGCCCTCACCCGTGGGTCACAAGACTCAAGAAATCTGGTGGCAGAATGTCAGCTTTTATCCATGCTGTGCTTCCCCCAATACGCACATCCCCATTACTGTGCAGAGACCTCACACCGTGAAAGAATTCTTTTTCAAATATTCCCGCAATTAGTCCCTGTGGGACTGCGTACACTAAGCAATAAATTAACAGCTGCTATTCCTTTTCGGAAAAAATACCCAGAGTTGCCATTTGAGGAGGAGCGAGCCTTAGGCTCACTGGTAGCATCCTTGCCCGAGTCAGAAGGTCCCAGGTTCGAATCCCGCACCAGGAAGTCCTGGCGAGTGGAGACCGGAACCCTGGCTCTCAATTCTGGGTTGATGTCCTCATCGTACGAGTTGTGGGAGCCCCATAAACCCACCATAAAGATGATTACAGCCATGGAGGGAGTATTCACGTTGCGGCCTGTCAGGCTGTTGATCAGTCTGTGAATCCTTCCCCTACTTCACACTCTTGCCTCAGCTCATCCGCTGCTGAAACCCTCATCCATGCCTTTGTTACCTCTAGACTTGACTATTCCAACACACTCCTGGCTGGCCTCCCATGTTCTACGCTCCGTAAACTTGAGGTCATCCAAAACTCAGCTGCCCGTGTCCTAATTCGCACGAAGTCCTGTTCGTCCATCATCCCTGTGCTTGCTGACCCTACATTGGCTTCCGGCTAAGCAACACCTCGATTTTAAAATTCTCATCCTCGCTTTCACATCCCTCCCTATCTCTGTAATCTCCTCCAGTCCCACAACCCTCCGAGATCTCTGCGCTCCTCAAATTCTGGCCTCTTGAGCATCCCCTGATTTTCATCGCTCCACCATTGGCAGCCGTGCCTTCAGCTGCCTGGGCCCTAAGCTCTGGAATTCCCTCCCTAAACCTCTCCGCCTTGAGACGTTTTTGAGGGACAAGGTCTCTCAAATGTAATACAAAATATAAATGCAATCTTTCTTTATCTGCAGTTTACATTAATACCGATGTACAATTTATTAAAAGCTACCGCATGCGGATTCAACTGAATTGTGGAAAACACAGTTTTTGTTGATTGTGAAATGCCCAAAGTACTTTGAGATTCCCTCTGAAATTCAAGATGGCTCCATGAGACTAGGCTTAATGTCATTTTTAAAAAAGATCCAGTTTTAGTAATTCAAAGTATTTTGTACATTTTATAACCACAAAGAGGAAACAAATCAAACAATGGCAGAATTACACTTTTTTAGTTAAGCTTTTGTTGTGTAAATCTTACTTTCTTGCCATTTCTAATTAATCTTCCCCCCAATAACTGCCAAGATCTGCTGGATTTCACTTTGTTAGAACAATGGATTAATATTGGAAAGTTTCCCAACTCGGACACTTTATATTAGAAACAAACACTACAAGAGATGGGTATCTTCAGACATGCTCAGTTTACTGAGAAGTGTAGAGGAACAGAGTGACCTTGGAGTGCAGGTCCACAGATCCCTGAAGGTAGCAGGACAGGTAGATAAGGTGGTTAATAAGGCATACGGGATACTTTCCTTTATTAGCCGAGGCATAGAATATAAGAGCAGGGGGGTTATGCTTGAACTGTATAAAACACTCGTTAGGCCACAGCTAGAGTACTGCGTACAATTCTGGTCACCACATTACAGGAAAGATGTGACTGCACTAGAGAGGGTACAGAGGAGATTTACGAGGATGTTGCCTGGACTGGGGAATTTTAGCTATGAGGAAAGATTGGATAGGCTGGGGTTGTTTTCTTTAGAACAGAGGAGGCTGAGGTGAGATTTAATTGAAGTGTATAAAATTATGAGGGGCCTAGATAGAGTGGATAGAAAGGACCTATTTCCCTTAGCAGAGAGGTCAATAACATGGGGCATAGATTTAAAGTAATTGGTAGAAGGATTAGAGGGGAGTTGAGGAGAACTTTTTTCACCCAGAGGGTGGTGGGGGTCTGGAACTCACTGCCTGAAAGGGTGGGAGAGGCAGAAACCCTCATCACATTTGAAAAGTATTTGGATATGCACTTGAAGTGCTATAACTTACAAAGCTACGGACCAAGAGCTGGAAAGTGGGATTAGGCTGGATAGCTCTTTTTTGGCCGGCACGGACACGATGGGACGAATGGCCTCCTTCTGTGCCATAAATTTCTATGATTCTATGATTTATCTTTACATGAGAGGAACGAGATTACAGGGCGGTCCAGACTGTGGCTCGTAGGCTACATGCGCCCTGGTAATTCAGCCTTTATAGGGCAGGCATGGATGGGTACGGTGGTGTGGTGGTTGTTACTGGACTAGCAATCCAGACAACGCGAGTTCAAATCCCACTGTGGGCAGTTTGGGGAATTGAATTCAGTTTTGTTAGAAAAAAAACTGCCAATAAAATAGCTGGTACCAGTAAAAGTGAGTGTGAAACTCGCAGATTGTCGTAAAAACTCAACTGGTTCACTAATGTCCCTTTAGGGAAGGAAACCTGCCATCCTTACCCGGTCTGGGCCTATACGTGACTCCAGTCCTACACCAATGTGGTTAACCATCAACTGCCATCTGAAATGGCCCAGCAAGCCCCTCAGTTATATCAAACTGCTACGGTTCAAGAAGGCGGCTCACCACCACCTTCTCAGGGCAACTCAGGATGAGCAATAAATGCCGGCCTTGCCAGCGACCCGATAATGAATAGAACTGCTGAAGCTTCACCATCATGATCATCTAATTTTTTTGCACTTCATGTTACTGCCTTATAATCCCCCTATCATTCAACATTATTGTGTGTGTCCTTTAAAAACTGATTAACAGTTCAAATAGCACGCACCAATCTGATGCAAACAACTTAATCAGTGCACTACCAGAGAAAATGACCTTTCCATGCATTTTATACTGGGTCACACTGAGTACGATGTGTGCAGCAAGGCCTGAATGAAAGAGTGCCAATAGGCAAAGAGTGCCAATAAGTTAATAACTGCTGGAGATGGCACAAAGGAGCACACAATGATAAGGTTTTGTGGTGTCTATGGACAGCTGAAGATGACAATTAACCGACTAAACTTTTCTTTCTGCTTAAAGTACTCCGTGGTTCTGGTGTGGTACTTATTTTTATTGATTCATGGGTTGTGGGCGTCGCTGGCAAGGCCGGCATTTATTGCCCATCCCTAATTGCCCAGAGAAGGTGGTGGTGAGCCACCTTCTTGAACCGCTGCAGTCCATGTGGTGAAGGTGCTCCCACAGTGCTGTTAGGGAGGGAGTTCCAGGGTTTTGACCCAGCGACGATGAAGGATCGGCCGATATATTTCCAAGTCAGGATGGTGTGTGACTTGGAGGGGAACTTGGAGGTGGTGGTGTTCCCATGCGCCTGTTGCCCTTGCCCTTCTAGGTGGTAGAGGTCGCGGGTTTGGGAGGTGCTGCCGAAGAAGCCTTGGCGAGTTGCTGCAGTGCATCTTGTAGATGGTACACACTGCAGCCACGGTGTGCCGGTGGTTGAGGGAGTGAATGTTTAAGGTGGTGGATGGGGTGACAATCAAGCGGGCTGCTTTGTCCTGGATGGTGTTGAGCTTCTTGAGTGTTGTTGGAGCTGCACTCATCCAGGCAAGTGGAGAGTATTCCATCACACTCCTTCCTTGTGCCTTGTAGATGGTGGAAAAGCTTTGGGGAGTCAGGAGGTGAGACACTCGCCGCAGAATACCCAGCCTCTGACCTGCTCTTGTAGCCACAGTATTTGTGTGACTGGTCCATTTAACTTTCTGGTCAAAAGTGAGCCCCAGGGTGGTGTTGGTAGGGGATTCGACGATGGTAATGTCAAGGGGAGGTGGCTAGACTTTCTCTTGTTGGAGATGGTCATTGACTGGTACTTGTGTGGTGCGAATGTTACTGAGCCATACTAGCCCATAAAATCCTCCTGCTGTACAGGACTAAACCCCCCCTACTGGCTGATATAAAGATGGTTACGGCCACGGAAGGAGCACTTGCATCGTGGCCTGTCAGACTGTTAATCGGCCTGCGAATCCTGCCTCTACTTCACACGATTCTCCAAGGGAAGAGTGAAGAAACGAAAACAACAACCATTTAAGGAACTAGGAAGTGTCAAAAGTTCCAGGCATTTAAGCCGTTCATAAGCCAACTGGTAAGAAGCACCTACAAGATCAAGCTTCTTACCAGAAACAGGTTAACTGGTCATTGGTCTTATCCATATTTGTGGGATCTCACTGTGCACAAATTGGCTACTGTGTCTGCCTTCTTAACAAGTCACTTAAAAATAATGAATTGTACCGGAGCGTACCGGAGATGTTTTTGAGAGACAGGACAAGGTGTTGTATAAATCCAATCTTGCTTTATCTGCAGCTTTCTGTGTCTATGGACAGCAGAACATGACACTTAACCGACTGACGAAGGGTCAGCGACCTGAAACGTTAACTCTGTTTCTCTCTCCACAGATGCTGCCTGACCTGCTGAGTATTTCCAGCATTTTCTGTTTTTATTTCAGATTTCCAGCATCCGCAGTATTTTGCTTTTTGTACTTAACTGACTGACTGATGTATTTTATTAAACTTTTCTTTCCGTGGTTCTGTGGGTAAATCGACTGCCTGGTGCGGTAGCGAACCACGCCAGGCAAGACAGCTCCGCTTGCGATCACCGGGCTCTGCCGAGTGAGCTTGGTTCAACTGGGGCAACGCTTGGGACGCTGACCCTGCTCCAAGTTTTTGGGCTGGAGAGAAACTCTGGGAACAGGAGGAGGCCATTCAGCCCCTCGAGCCTGTCGGCCATTCAATCAGATCATGGCTCATTTGTATCTTAACTCCATCTACCCACCTTGGTTCTGTAACCCTTAATACCCTTACCTAACAAATATCTTATGGAATCTCAGTTTTTAAATTTTCAATTGACCTCAACAGCTTTTTGGGGGGGAGCAGGGGGGGGGGGGGGGGAAGAGTTCCAGATTTCCACTACTCTTTATATGAAGAAGTGCTTCCTGACATCACCTCAGAACGGCCTAGCTCTAATTTTAAGGTTGCGCCCCCTTGTCTATAAAAAGAAAAGAGAAGAAATAAAAGATCCGAGGTTCCCTTTCCCGATCGCTTTCCAGTGACCGCTGATGAAATGTGCCGACACAGGCAATGTTACCTCTAATTTCTTCAAAATTCCATGGACGCGCGCCTTTTTCTATTCAAAAGTCGGCTCACCGGCTGCGCGGGACCTTCAGAGCGCTCGCGCGGCCACGCAGCTTAAAGGGAACGGTGGACACAGGTTACGGACACGGGTTGCGATCGGACAGACCTGCCGACACTCAGTGTCCAGACTCAGTGACACGTGAGGCCGAGATGAGGGAAGGCTGAGAGAGCACAAACTGTATCCCGGGAAGAGTCAGCGCCTTCACGCGGGGAAGAGAAAAACAGGGACACCGAAAGTTCAGCAACAAAGTGGACATAATTTACCGATACTTCAAACTGAAACCCACCCACTACTTTGAAATGAGCGCGCTGCAGTGAATGGGTGGTCTGACTTAAGAAAGCGACATAACTGCTAAAACTTTTAATTTATTTCACATTTTTGAGTAAGAAATAAAGACATTCAATTTTTTTTTCCTCTGCTCGAAAATGCAAGCTGATAGAAATCTGTGCGTCTAATTCCAAATTGCGACCTTTGGAAAAGGTTAACATGTGAATAAAAGGAGATGAACATCCTCAGTAATACTCAGTTACACCGATAAGCCTGGCAAGAAAATCGACCGGAGCTGAGGAACGTTATCTCTGCGGTCGCACGCATGTATTATCTGTATAATATACCTGACAAAAACAGGCTTCGATAAATGAAAAGGACAGGCGGGAAGAGGGGGGGGGGGGGGGGAGAAAGAGAGAGAAAAACACTGAGGCTTCAGTGAAATGACTGTAAAAATAAAAGCATGCCCTGGGTCTCAATCACTGCCACTTTACCCTTATTGTGCACTTTAGGGATGCAGTTCTGATTCCTATCAAGGCATTACAGTGAAATTTAATATTGCGGACTAGTTACAACTGCCAAATGCTCCCTCTGGCCGCCTCCCTCCCCCAGCTCTGAATAGCCAGCTTGGCTCCAGAGTGGCACTGCCACAGATGAGCAAGGCTCCTCGGGTGGGACCTCGACGGCAAGTGATTTAAGATTGGGTGGGGGCAGAGAGCTCCCTGGAGGGGACGAGCAGACTAGCATAACCCCTTTCCAGATCCATCCAAATAAACAATCAAACATGCCGTGCCCTCACCAAAGGCACAGCTGTTTACCTAACCCCTGAACCACTCAAGTCATCAATCCCGGCTTATTAAAGGCGCATACGCACTTGAGCCGGGGATGCCTCAGTAACAGCTTCAGCTTATTTACAGCTTCTTTGAGATCCTCCCCATCGCAGAGGATGTTTGTGTAGACTCCAAGTCCTGTGGCTGACTATTTAAAGAAAAAAAAACTGATATCCCCATGACCTGTTAAATATTTCCCCTAATTTGGGGAATTTATCTGAACCGCTGTTAGATTAAAGAAAAAAAAGGAATACTTGCATTTCTGTAGTGCCTTTCACGACCTCAGGATGACCCAAAGCACATTACAGCCAATGAAGTACTTTCTGAAGTGTGGTCACTGTTGTCATGTGGGAAACGTGGCAGCCAATTTGCACACAGCAAGATCCACAAACAGCAATGTGATAATGACCAGATAATCTGTTATAGTGATGTTAGTGGAGGGATAAATATTGGCCCAGGACAATGTTTCGAAATAGTGCCATGGGATCTTTTATGTTCACCTGAGTGGGCAGACGGGGTCCCACTCCAGAGACCTGAACACATAATCCAGGCCGACACTCCCAGTGCGCTAATGAGGGAATGCTCCACTGTCGGAGGAGACGTGAAGCATTTTGGGACGTCGGGAGGTCGTGAAAGACGCTATAAGTATATCAAATTTCATCAGCCACCGTTACACTTTACTGAGATTCTACTGACGAGAGTGAGGGGTAGGTTCCAAGTGCTCCAGTCAGTTTCCCGGATAAGACGTTAAACCGAGGCCCTGTCTGCCCCCTCAGGTGGATGTAAAGATCCCATGGCACTATTTCAAAGAAGAGCAGGGGAGTTCTCCCCGGTGTCCTGGGACAATATTTATCCCTCAACCTACATCACTAAAACAGATCATCTGGTCATTATCACAATTCTGTTTGTGGGAGCTTGCTGTGCGCAAATTGGCTGCCGTGTTTCCTACATTACAACAGTGACTACACTTCAAAAGTACTTCATTGGCTGTAAAGCGCTTTGGGACATCCTGAGGTCGTGAAAGGCGCTATATAAATGCAAGTCTTTCTTTCTTTCAGTGCAGTTTCCTACAGTCTGACTGACCGAACATCTAACATTCAAATCATTTGCAGCCTCCTTTACGCTAATCGGTCTACATTCCAAAGTTCAGGTTTCCGTCTGTACAATCAAGGACTGATGCTAGAAGCCAGCTTTCCCAGACAAGCCTGGGGAACCGGTGCTCAGGTGCCAAGGGAGCGCAGTGGGACTTCAGATGCCGGTGCCAAGCCCCCGCGCAGCGCCAACTTTGCATGAAGGTGCAGAGGGCAACTTCAGCCTATCGCTGCCCCTTTAACGGAGACACAAAGAAAAACCATGAAAGGTGGAAATTTAAAACAGAGAATGCCCATGAAATAAAAGGGACAGTAGCAGCATGGATACGAAATTGGCTAAGTGATAGGAAACAGAGAGTAGTGGTGAACGGTTGTTTTTCAGACTGGAGGAAGGTATACAGTGGTGTTCCCCAGGGGTTGGTACTAGGACCACTGCTTTTCTTGATATATATTAATGACTTAGACTTGGGAGTACAGGACACAATTTCAAAATTTGCAGATGACACAAAACTTGGAAGTATAGTGAACAATGAGGAGGATAGTGATAGACTTCAAGAAGACATAGACAGGCTGGTGAAATGGGTGGACACGTGGCAGATGAAATTTAATGCAGAAAAGTGCAAATTGATACATTTTAGTAGGAAGAACGAGGAGAGGCAATATAAACTAAAGGATACAATCCTAAAGGGGGCGCATGAACAGAGAGACCTGGGGCATATGTGCACAAATCAGTGAAGGTGGCAGGGCAGGTTGAGAAAGCAGTTTAAAAAGCTTACGGGATCCTGGGCTTCATGAATAGAGGTATAGAGTACAAAAGCGTGGAAATTATGATGAACCTGTATAAAACACTGGTTCAGCCTCAACTGGAGTACTGTGTCCAATTCTGGGCACCGCACTTTAGGAAGGATGTGAAGGCCTCAGAGAGGGTGCAGAAAAGATTTACGAGAATGATTTCAGGAATGAGGGACTTCAGTAATGTGGATAGACTGGAGAAGCTGGGGTTGTTCTCCTTGGAGCAGAGAAGGTTGAGAGGAGATTTGATAGAGGTGTTCAAAATCATGAGGGGTCTGGACAGAGTAGATAGAGAGAAACTGTTCCCATTGGCGGAAGGGTCGAGAACCAGAGGACACAGATTTAAGGTGATTGGCAAAAGAACCAAAGGCGACGTAAGAAAAAACCTTTTTACGCAGCGAGTGGTTAGGATCTGGAATGCACTGCCTGAAAGGGTGGTGGAGGCAGATTCAAGCGTGGCTTTCAAAGGGGAATTGGATAAACACCTGAAGGAAAAACATTTGCAGGGCTACGGGGAAAGGGCGGAGGAGCGGGACTGGCTGAAGTGCTCTTGCAGAGAGCCGGCACGGGCTCGACGGGCCGAATGGCCTCCTTCTGTGCTGTAACCATTCTATGATTCGATGCTGGTCAGTCTGCATCAGAGAGTGAAAAGACGGTGCTTCTGATAAAAGGGTCCCCCATCCGAAACTTTAATTGATCTTTCTCTTTCTAATATGGCGAAGTTGCGGTATTTTTTTAAAAATCTACTTTTATTTCACTAATAGTTTAAGTTTGACTAACAAGGATATTAAAAGTGACCTGACACCATCTTCTCAATGCTATGAATAGTAGCATTTGAGCAGGCATGGTTCTTATACACTGTTAGAGGAGCATTTTAGATCATTTAAGTCGATAATCTGCTCCGACCCTACACACACCCTCTTATTCTGGTCCATAATGCTCTCCTGGCCGGCCTCCCATTTTCCACCCTCCATAAACTTGAGCTCATCTGAGGCTCTGCTGCCCCGTGTCCTAACTCACACCAAGTACTGTTCACTCATCACCCCTGTGCTCGCTGACCTACATTGGCTCCTGGTCCGGCAACACCTCGATTTTAAAATTCACATCCTTGTTTTCACATTCCTGCATATCCCTCGCCCCCCCCTCCCTATCTCTGTATCCTCCACCAGCCCCACAACCCTCAGAGATCTCCGCGCTGCTCCAACTCTGCCCTCTTGTGTATGCTCGATTTTAATCACTCCACCATTGGCGGCCGTGCCTTCAGCTGCCTCGGCACCAATCTCAGGAATTCCCTCCCTAAACCTCCCCGGCTTTCTACCTCTCTCTCTCCTCCTTTAAGATGCTCCTTAAAGCCTACCTATCTGTCCTAATAGCTCCTTATGTGGCTCGGTGTCAAATTTTGCTCGATAATGCTTCTGGTGAAGCACCTTGGGACGTTTTACTTTGTTGAAGGTGCTCTATAAATGCCAGTTGTTGTTGTTATCTTAGGTAGAGTAGAGAGAGAGAAACATACTCTGGAGGCCCAGGGGGAAGAGGGCATAACCTTAAAATTAGAGCTAGGCCGTTCAGAGCTGATGTCCAGAAATACTTCTTCACACGAAGGGTAGTGGAAATCTGGAACTCTCCCCAAAAGGCTGTTGAGGCTGGGGATCAATCGAAAAATTCAAAACTGAGATTGATAGATTTTTGTTCGGCAAGGGTATTAAGGATTGCGAATCCAAGACGGGTAGATGGAGTTAAGATACAGATCAGCCATGATCCAACTGAATGGAGGAACAGTCTCGAGGGGCTGAATGGCCTCCTCCTGTTCCTATGTTCCTAATTGTCCTGAGAAGGTGGTGGTGGACCTTCTTCTTGATCGGCTGCAGTCCTTGTGTTCCCATGACGGCGCCAGCTAGGGAATTCCAGGATATTGACCCGGTGACGATGAAGGAACATCGCCACATGTCCAAGTCGTGACACTGTGCGTCTGGGAGGGGGACCTGAAGGTGGTGGTGCTCCCACAACATTGCTGCTCTTGTTCTGCTTGGTGATCGAGGTGGCAGGTCCTGTCAACGTGAACCTTGGTGAGATGCTTCAGTAGAGTGTACATTCCAGAGTCATAATGGGGTCAATTTTAACCTAACCCGCCCACGGGGAAACCGAGCAACATGGGTTTTACACCCCGCCCGATTTTTACTCTCCATTGAAGTCAACTGAGAGTAATATTGCGCGGGTGCAAAACCGGCATTCCACCCGATCTCATGGGTTTTCCGCCTGTTACGTTAGGTTAAATGATCTCCAATGTGTCTATGGAGCACGGGGTGGATATTGAGTCCAGTGGCAAGGACACCAATCAAATGAGCTGCTCTGTCCTGGGTTTCTTCCTACTTCAGCCGTGGCTCAGTGGGTAGCACTCTCGCCTCTTGAGTCAGAAGGTTGTGGGTTCAAGTCCCACTCCAGAGACTTGAGCGCAAAAATCTAGGCCGACACTCCTAGTGCAGTGCTGAGGGAGCGCTGCACTGTCAGAGGTGCCGTCTTTCGGATGAGACCTTAAACCGAGGCTCCGTCTGCTCTCTCAGGTGGATGCAAAAGATTCCATGGCATTATTGGAAGAAGAGCAGGAGAGTTCTTCCCGGTGTCCTGGCCAATATTTATCCTTCAATTAAAGTGACTAAAAACAGATTATCTGGTCATTATCACATTGCTGTTTGTGGGAGCTTACTGTACACAAACTGGCTGCCGCGTTTCCTACATTACAACAGTGACTACACTTCAAAAAGTACTTCATTGGCTGTAAAGCACTTTGGCACGTTCAGTGGTCGTGAAAGGCACTATAGAAATGCAAATCTTTCTTTTCTTTCAGTGGCTGGGATTTAACCTAAGAGATCACCGTACCAATAGACGCCATTCTCCAACGTAAATAGGGATTGTGACAAGAGGCAAATCACGATTCTAAAGTAATCCTGAGGTACATTAATTTACATCTTCGGATTCATTTCTTTTTGTTTTGACATCCCATAAATCAATATTGGTTGATCTGGCAGGCTTAATGGTCTCTCCAATATCAACTGCGATAACAGGGCTGATGTGGATTGATATAAGCCTGTGGAGTAATTAATGGGAAAAGCTGAAGAAACGATAGGATCCAAAGAGCTTCAACTAAAATCCCTGAAATTGTAGACCGGATATTATGTGGAGCAGGAAATTGGGAATAATTTGGAGAGAAAGCAGGAAAATGGGGCTGTGTAAAAGCAGTGCCCCGAGAGAGGTATGAACTGAGAGTTAGGAAGAAGGTCCGAGCAGCCTCCTGCTGTGCTACATATTTCTTTATTTCTGCAACTAATTCTACGCAGGGTTGTCATCATTGACGATGCTGTCACGAGCATTTCAGTAATGTGTGATGGTGGCTGCATGCGGTGTTTGTATCGTGTCTCCCTGGACGGTGACATACACCCGTCAGTAGGATTACACATCTTGTCCTCCTACACGTGGATCAGGTCTAAAGAGAACGCTGTGCAACTCTCCGGTCAACACGCACACAACGCCCACTTCAAGCCTACACCACTTGCATTTATATAGCGCCTTTAATTGAGCAAAAAGGCCCCAAGGTGCTTCACAGGAGCGTTCTCAGACAAACTTTGACACCGAGCCACATAAGGCGATATCAGGTCAGGTGACCAAAAAGCTTGGTCAAAGAGGTAGGTTTTAAGGAGCGGAGTGACTGCTGCCAACGAACCAGATGCCGAGCAGAAGAATTCTGCTCCTAAACGTTAAAAAACAATTCAACTTTTCATTTTTATTTTCTTCAGTTCAGCAGCAGCGATCTCTTTTCCCCATTCACTCCCCCCTCTCCTTTCTCTCTCACCAATCTGTGGGAAGTCCGATGAGAACAACCAAAAAACCCAATGGAACTGCGCATGCACAACTACTTAACCTCACTGGCAGCAGTCACTTCCTTTCAGGAGCGACTTAAAGGAGGAGAGAGAGGTCGGAGAGATTTACGGAGGAAATTTATACAGCACCTTTCACTATCTCAAGTCATGCCAATGCACAAAGAAGAACAGATACCGGAAAGATTAGGAGGGGGTTTGAAGGAACAGTTGTATTTTGGCTGCCGCGTTTCCTACGTTACAACAGTGACTACACTTCAGGGGAGTATTTTTTGGATGTGTTGGAGAGCAAGGAGAGGGGTGGCAGTCCCTGAGGCACGGGTGTAGCGGGTTAAAGAGTGGCCACCAAGGATGGAGCAAAGAGGTGGTGAACAAGAAATAACCCAATGTGGAAGGAGCAGAGCCTGTGAATGGACACACGGCAAGAGGAGGTCACTGAGGAGGGATTGGGTGAGGCCGGGCAAAGCTTTAGTACAATTATAGTTAATGGAATGCTACTAATAACACTGAAAAAGAGAAATGCTAAATATAGGCAAAGTAAGAAATAGTTTTTGCACTAAGTGTGTTGTGCAGTATTGGTGCGTGGATGCTCAATGGATTTGTTTATAACTTCTTTTTATGCTATTTATTTTAATGGGTTAACATCAAGATAGCAGAACATGGAATTTCATATGAACACGTTAAGTGTTTGTACACCAATATCGCATTGAATGATTTCATCAGGATGCTAGCCGTGGCCCAGTGTGTAGCACTCTCTCTCTCGCCTCGGAGTCAGAAGATTGTGGGTTTCAGTTCCACTCCAGGGACTTGAGCACCAAAATCTAGGCTGACACTCCCAGTGCAGTACTGAGGGAGCGCTGCACTGTCGGAGGTGCCGTCTTTTGGATGAGACGTTAAACCGAGGCCCCGTCTGCTCTCTCAGGTGGACGTAAAAGATCCCATGGCACTATTTCGAAGAAGAGCAGGGGAGTTCTCCCCGGTGTCCTGGGCCAATATTTATCCCTCAATCAACTTCACTAAAAACAGATGATCTGGTCATTTTCACATTGCTGTTTGTGGGAGCTTGCTGTGCACAATTTTGGCTGCCGTGTTTCCTACGTTACAACATTGACTACACTCCAAAAAGTTCTTGATTGGCTGTAATGCGCTTTGGGACGTCCTGAGGTCGTGAATGGCGCCAGATAAAAGCAAGTTCTTTCTTTCTTTCAGCGTGAGTGTCAGATCCTTTTCCCGTGGTACAGGCCCCATACTCTTACAGCTGTATACTGGTTTGAACTCCAGGGGTCAAGCGAGCAGGTTGCCTCTCGTGCGGTATTAATGGAACACAACACTGCCAAGTGCAGCTCTGCACTGAGATGGCAGTATTCCGCTGTCTGCGTGGCCTGCAAGTAATAAGGCCATAGTTTATGGCTCTGTTTCACAAGCTATTAAGGCTTTGCTGGTGAAAGCCGATAAGAATATTAACAGCGTCAGATTAACCCGCCGAGTCCAATGGAGAGCTGCGAGTTTACACCCAGTGAGGGGATGCCACAGACAGAAACAATTAGTGAAGATTGTGCAAATGATCATCAATTTCTGCAGTTCCAGGAAGCACAAAAAAGAATACTAACCTCGTCATTTGATCTGCTGCACTGGATGGTCCGTGGGTTGGGAATGAGGATTGGGAAAGCAATGCATATTTTGGGGTTTCCTGTGGACGTGTTAACTTGTAGTTCTGCCTTGAGCTGAACATGTGAAATATTCAGCAATGTTATTTTAACCTTTCCACAGTATTGGGGGCCCGCTTTCATCATTTGCTAAAGAATGTGCGTTTTGGAATTTTTTATTTTTAAACGAAATTTTTTTTTTCAGATGCAGCAATTTGACCAGAAATATATTGAATGAGTGATTTAGTACTGTGTACTGTCACAGAAAAAATAGTTACTTTGAAAGTTTTGCACTCTGCAGGTCGGACTAATGACTCAGGCTTATTAACTGGAGAAACAGGGAGTTCAAATTCCTCGTAAGCCAGCGGGTTTTTAATCACTGTGAGAATTGGCTGTTTATGGATTATTTTCCGCCCCCCCCCTCCCTTCTAACAAGTTCAATTAGTTCACAGCAACAAGCAGAAGAATTGCTGCAAATACGGGGGAGGCCTACCTGAGAGAAAGGGCAGCGGAGGTCATGGCGAGTTACATTGCTCACAGGGGTGTGTGAAACGAAAATGGAGGGAATCGCACAACTCAACAGGGGAACGGGAATTGACGTCACTGGGCGAGTAATCCAGAGGCCTGGACTAATGATCCGGAGACGTGAGTTCAAATCCCACCACGGCAGCTGGGGAATTTAAATTCAGTTAATCAAATAAACCTGGAATAAAAAGCTAGTATCAGTGATGGTGACCATGAAACTATCGGATTGTGGTAAAAACCCATCTGGTTCACTTAATGTCCTTTAGGGAAGGAAATCTGCCGTCCTTACCTGGACTCCAGACCCACAGCAATGTGGTTGACTCTTAACTGCCCTCTGAAATGGCCTAGCCAGCCACTCAGTTGTAACTAACTGCTACGAAACATAATGGCCCAAAACTTCGGCTGAATACGGGAGAGTACGAACTGTGCACTCTCGCGTATTCGGTCCCGAAGTGCCGGTTTCCTGCATGCACTGCTAAGGGGGCGGTTCCTAAGTGAACCGCGTGCGCACTACAGGCTGTGCGCACGCAGCACACTTAGGTTTTTTTTCAGGTTTCAACGCGAGGGTAAGTGTTGAAGATTTTACACATGAAGAAAGGAGGCGTAAGACCCCCTTTTAACAAGGTAAGTAGTTAATTAAGTATTATTTTAAATTTTTTTCAACAGGTTTATCTTTTTTTAGAGACTTTAAAGAAAGGTAAGTTTATTTTTATAACTTTTAAAAAGAATTTAAATTTTTTCAAAAATTTAAATTTTTGTTTAAAGTGGTTAATTTATTTAACTATAGTTATTTTATTAATGTGATGGTTTTTATAAAAAATTTATTTGAGGTTCAGCTGTTCTTTTGGGGGCAATTTGTATTCATAGTTTTGACAGTTCTCCTGTCAAAACTATGAATGAAAGATGGTGTGCTGCCATTGGCTCTCCATGGCCCACGTGATCCCAGAGGTCGCATCGAACTAACTGCGCCTCTGGGACACGCACACACTGCGCGCCGGCACCAGGGAGAGGCCCAGGACCAGAAGTTCGTGTGGGCCCGAAACATAAAGGCAGGCGCGGTAGGTAAGATCGCGCGCGATCCTTACCCCCGCGGCAAGCCTCCAAGTCTAATTTCTGGGCCATTAAGACCTAACAGCACTGTGGGAGTACCTTCACCACACGGACTGCAGCGGTTCAAGGCGGCGGCTCACCGCCACCTTCTCGAGGGCAACTAGGGATGGGCAATAAATGCTGGCCTTGCCAGCGACACCCAGATCCCACAAGCGAATAATAATAATAATTTTTTTAAATCCCCAAAGTCTCGATGCAAATTCCAGAATCCCACCTTATAAAAATGGAATTTAATTGACACAGTCACCCTTGTGGGACCTTTATCAGGATGTTTCTAATGAAAGGCCTATACATGAAACATTATAGAGTCGTAGAATAGTCCAGTACAGAAGGAGGCCATTCGGCCCATCGAGTCTGCGCCGGCTCTTTCGAAGAACAATCCAGTTAATCCCACTCCCCCGCTCTTTCCCCATATCACGGCAATTTTTTCTCCTTCCAAGTATTTATCCAATTCCCTTTTGAAGGCTACTATTGAATCTGTATCCACCACCCTGATCAGGCAGCGCATTCCAGATCCTAACCACGCGTTGCGTAAAAAAGTTTTTCCTCATGTCACCTCTGGTTCTTTTGACAATCATCTTAAATCTGTGCCCTCTGGTTATCGACTGGTCAGCCATTGGAAACAGTCTCTCTTTATTTACTCTATCTAAACCCTTCATGATTTTAAACACAAATTAAATTAAATTCAATTAAAAAATTAGCCTGTGATTTTTCTCTCTCAGATGCTGATGTACCTGCTGTGCTTTTTCCGGCACTTTCTGTTTTTAGCTTTGAATGTCAATTCCAAACTCCATTTTTTGGATTTGTTCACATTGCAGTTTAATTCGCCAGGGATTACCTACACTGAGCCACAAGCAAAACCTCAACAGCCTTTGCTGGGAGTCTGCCTCACATCCCCACTGTTGGGAAGGTGCAAGGAACATCGGAACATCGAAACAGGAGGAGGCCATTCAGCCCCTCGGGCCTGTTCCGCCATTCATGGTTGATCTGTATCTTAACTCCATCTACCCGCCTTGGTTCCATAACCCTTAATAACATTAGCTAACAAAAAGCTATCAATCTCAGTTTTGAAATTTTCAATTGACCCCCTTTCTGAATGAGAGTGTTCCACTTTTCCACTACCCTTAGTGTGAAAAGGTGCTTCTTGACATCACCCCTGAACAGCCTAGCTCTAATTCTGCCCCCTTGTTCCGGGCTCTCCCAGCAGAGGAAACAGTTTCTCTCTATCTACCCTATCAAAAACAACAACTTGCATTTATATAGCGCCTTTAACGTCGTAAAACATTCCAAGGTGCTGCACAGGAGCGCAAATCAGACAAAAAATTGGCAGAGCCACGTAAGATATTAGGACAGGTGACCAAAAGCTTGGTCAAAAGCAGGAGAGAGAGGTAGAGAGCTGGAGAGGTTTAGGGAGGGAATTCCAGAGCCTTTGGTGTTTGGTGGAGGGAGCTTCACTTTGGCTTTATCAACTCCTTTAATCAGCTTAAACACCTCGATCAGATCACCCCTTAATCTTCTATATTCATGGGAATACAAGTCTAGTCTATGTACCCTGTCCTCATAATTTAACCCTCAGCCTGTTCCGGCTGGTTGACAGATTATGCCCGTGCACACGGCAACTGTAGAGAAAAGGACTGGCAGAATAGCAGAGGACAGGGGCTGGCGAATAGAATGAATGATGTCAAACAGAAAAGTGTGAATGCGCAGCCACGGAGAATGAGAGCAAGAGACACAGAATGAAGCATCACACCACAAAGGGGATTGGTTGGTGCAGTAACGGTGACCTTTCACTCATGATCGATTCCCAGACAGGCTAAAGTCTTTTCTTGAAAAATGTTTGGGCATCTCAATCAAGTTCCTCTGCTAATTCAGCAATAGATCTCCATTTCACAGAGATGTCAAGGATGGCCGGTACTGGACATGGGGAATGGTATACTGGTTCTTACGGTGCGCTATTCTGAGATAGGAGCTGAGGCACGTTGATTGGCAGTGTAGAGGGAGCTTTACTCTGTATCTAACCTGTGCTGTACCTGTCCTGGGAGTGTTTGATGGGACAGTGTAGAGGGAGCTTTACTCTGTATCTAACCCGTGCTGTACCTGCCCTGGGAGTGTTTGATGGGACAGTGTAGAGGGAGCTTTACACTGTATCTAACCCGTGCTGTACCTGCCCTGGGAGTGTTTGATGGGACAGTGTAGAGGGAGCTTTACTCTGTATCTAACCCATGCTGTACCTGCCCTGGGAGTGTTTGCTGGGACAGTGTAGAGGGAGCTTTACTGTGTATCTAACCCGTGCTGTACCTGCCCTGGGAGTGTTTGCTGGGACAGTGTAGAGGGAGCTTTACTGTGTATCTAACCCGTGCTGTACCTGCCCTGGGAGTGTTTGATGGGGCAGTGTAGAGGGAGCTTTACTCTGTATCTAACCCATGCTGTACCTGCCCTGGGAGTGTTTGCTGGGACAGTGTAGAGGGAGCTTTACTGTGTATCTAACCCGTGCTGTACCTGCCCTGGGAGTGTTTGCTGGGACAGTGTAGAGGGAGCTTTACTGTGTATCTAACCCGTGCTGTACCTGCCCTGGGAGTGTTTGATGGACAAAATTGAGAGGTCGCACAACACCAGGTTATAGTCCAACAGTTTTATTTGAAATCACAAGCTTTCGGAACTATCGCTCCTTCCTCAGGTGAAGTCTACTCTGTATCTAACCCGTGCTGTACCTGCCCTGGGAGTGTTTGATGGGACAGTGTAGAGGGAGCTTTACTGTGTATCTAACCCGTGCTGTACCTGACGTGGGTGTATTCAATGTTGACAGTGAGTGAAGAAGTGTTCCATTCCCCAGCGCCAACATCTCCCACTTTGATGAGCACAAAAATTAATAAATAAGAAAAATGAAATTAAAGCAAAAAATAAAAAGGGAAAGAGGTGGAAAAAATGTCGAATTCACGGGGGGAGGTGGGTTTAACCGAGTGAGGAAACTTAGGAAGTAGTCCCGACAGCAAAATAAACCAGTGCAAATCACTGCTCCCAGGCCTGTGCTATAAAAAGCAGTGAGACAGAGGGGCTCAGATTGCATCAAAGCAGGGACTGGATGCGGAGATTGGATTACTTTCTTGTAATTTATTGACAGCTATTTACTTCTGAAATATTTCGAGAATGATGGTTCATTTTCCCCCCATCTCAGTGTTTGCAACCGGCAGCTTTGAAAGAGTTTGTGCCAATCTTCCCTTTAAATTGAGCGGCCGCACAGCGCTGTGAAGGTCTCGGGCAGCCGCTGAGCCGGCTTTTAAACAGAAAAGACCGCGCACGTGCGGAATTTTGTACGGCCCGCGCAGCTCCTTAAAGGGAACAAAAAAAAAATTAGAGGGAACATTGGTCGCTGCATCACATGACCCCGGGTGTTCGCAACACTGAAATTCAGAAGCCAAGGTCCCTGGTGCAAGATACGACCGAGATTGAAATAAAAGGTATGAGGAGGAGGCACGGCACGTCAGGAAAAAAAGACAAAAAGACTTGCATTCGTATAGCGCCTTTCACGACCACCGGACGTCCCAAAGCGCTTTACAGCCAATGAAGTAGTATTTTTTGAAGTGCAGTCACTGTTGTGATGTAGGAAACAGAAGTCACTGCTGCAACCCCAAAATTAGTGGACAAACGCTTAATGGGTCCGCTTGAAAACCTTTATTGTCTGCTACACCTCCCCTAAAAGAGGAGAGCAAAGGAATTCTATACAAACATGTTAACCTTCCATGCTAGACTCGGTCATCTGATACCCAACCCCAGGTAACCCTGCAAGTCAATGCCTCAGCAGGTTGGGTAATCCTAGCAGTGGGAATCTTGCCCAGTGCTCTTCACTGACAGGCTGTGCGGTTTTAGCTGGTTAAACCTCAGCAGTAGTGCTGCGCACACTTCGGGGGCTCCCAGGCCATGGTTCTACCCCTGTGCACCCAAGTTATCTGGAGTTGTCTCCAGATGTGTGCACTCCATATTGGGCAGTGGCTTGATTATGGAAACAATGATGATGGGTTGCCACACGTATCAGAGACCCGACCGACCAAAGAAAAAGCGTCGGCATCGGGTGACGACATAATTGTGCTTGGTGTCAATGCCTACTGCTGTCGAATAGCCTGCTGATGCTCTCTATCTAGGCTCGTGCTGTAAGAATGACCACTTGGGCATGGTATAGGAGCGTGGCCTGTGGAACAGTAGCCTGGGAGTAGTCATGGCCTTCAGGAGAGGAGGGAAATTGAGAAGGGAAGGAGTGCTGCACTGTCGGAGGTGCCGTCTTTCGGATGAGACGTTAAACCGAGGTTCCATCTGCGCTCTCAGGAGGATGTAAAAGATCCCATGGCGCTATTTTGAAGAAGAGCAGGAGAGTTCTCCCCGGTATCCTGGGCCAATATTTATCCCTCAATCAACATCACTAATGAAACAGATGATCTGGTCATTATCACATTGCGGTTTGTGGGAGCTTGCTGTGCGCAAACTGGCTGCAACGTTTCCCAACATTACAACAGTGACAATTTTTTTTTTTTTAATGTACTTCATTGGCTGTCCTGAGGTTGTGAAAGGCGCTGTAGAAATGCAAGTCTTTATTGGATGAGGGAAAGAAAAAGTTAAAACACTAAAATAGGAACAAAAAAGGTTATCTTGCAGGGAGCAATTCTGGCATTTGGAACATGCAAGTGAATATTTGAACCATGTGCAAAATCTGCAGGCTAGTTAGAAATGCACATCCTTAGCCCTGTGTTACTGAAGTAAATGAATGTGCATGATCTATCCTGTGCCTCTTAAGAGGAAATGCCAAAAAAGTTAGGAGCAATTCCTAAAAAAAAAATTATAATTTATTAAATAATTGAAGACATCCTGTGTTATTCTGGGAACATATATTTTCCTGTGCAGAATGTGTGGCGTCACTGTACGGTCATATAGAGGAAGCTTTTCATGTTTTCCTGAAATTATGTCAATTATCAGCATTAATTCATCAAAGGTCAGTCTCCAGTGACTCGTTTGAAGTTTGATCTGAAGTCGTTAGAGAAATTTGTTGATGTGAGACTGCAACAAACTTTCTCTCAGACTCTTTACATAAATGCACAATAATGTTCAGACTGTCAAGGCATTCGTTAAGCGGAGCCCGTTGTTAAAAAAAAAAATCTCGCGAGCACATCTCCGGGCTAATATTGAAGGGGGTTTTTCCTTCGTCTCGAGCATTCTTGTCTTCAGAAAGTGTGTCGGATGGATTTATTCGCTGAGTAAAAGAGGACAGCGGCTCGAGGCTCGAGTTTTTTGAGGGGAAAAGTTTAGACGCGCACACACATTTCTCCACAACCCGAGTTCCCGCTCTCGGA
The DNA here is from genome assembly GCA_030390025.1 of Squalus acanthias. Taxonomy (NCBI): domain Eukaryota; kingdom Metazoa; phylum Chordata; class Chondrichthyes; order Squaliformes; family Squalidae; genus Squalus; species Squalus acanthias. The sequence goes on from CM059444.1 coordinate 63,618,562, forward strand.
TGTGGAGATGCGCGCAGCGAAAGGTTTCCGGGGAGAGAAAGACTTGCAGTTATACACCGCCTTTCACCACCTCAGGACATCCCAAAATGCTTTACAGCCAATGAAGTACTTTTTCTTTTTGAAGTGTGGTCACTGTTGTAATGTAGGAAACGCGGCAGCCAATTTGTGCACAGCAAGCTCCCACAAACAGCACTGTGATAATCACCAGATAATCTGTTTTAGTGATGTTGGGGGATAAATATTGTCCATTCAGCCCCTCGAGCTTGTTCCGCCATGCAATTAGATCATGGCTGATCTGTATTTTAACTCCATCTACCCGCCTTGGTTCCGTAACCCTCAATACCCTTGCCTAACAAATTCTATCAATCTCAGTTTTGAATTTTTCAATTGACTCCCCAACCCCAACACTTTTTTGGGGGAAGAGAGTTCCAGATTTTCACTACCCTTTGTGTGAAGAAGTGCTTCCTGACATCACCCCTGAACGGCCTGGCTCTAATTTTAAGGTTATGCCCCCTTGTTCTGGAATCTCCCACCAGAAAAAATAGTTTCTCTCCATCTACCCGATCAAATTCTTTAATCATCTTAAACACCTCAATTAGGATCAACCCTTAATTTTCTATACACAAGGGAATACAAGCCTAGTCTGTCCACATAACCTGTCTGATCACTGGCCTGGGAGCAGGCCGTCCAATGGCTGGCCTGGGAGCAGGCCGTCCAATGGCGGGCCTGGGAGCAGGCCGTCCAATGGCGGGCCTGGGAGCAGGCCGTCCAATGGCTGGCCTGGGAGCAGCTGGTCCAATGGCTGGCCTGGGAGTGGGCCGTCCAATGGCTGGCCTGGGAGCAGCTGGTCCAATGGCGGGCCTGGGAGCAGCTGGTCCAATGACGGGCCTGGGAGCAGCTGGTCCAATGACGGGCCTGGGAGCAGCTGGTCCAATGGCGGGCCTGGGAGCAGCTGGCCCAATGGCTGGCCTGGGAGCAGCTGGCCCAATGGCGGGCCTGGGAGCAGCTGGCCCAATGGCGGGCCTGGGAGCAGCTGGCCCAATGGCGGGCCTGGGAGCAGCTCGTCCAATGGCGGGCCTGGGAGCAGCTCGTCCAATGGCGGGCCTGGGAGCAGCTCGTCCAATGGCGGGCCTGGGAGCAGCTCGTCCAATGGCGGGCCTGGGAGCAGCTCGTCCAATGGCGGGCCTGGGAGCAGCTCGTCCAATGGCGGGCCTGGGAGCAGCTCGTCCAATGGCGGGCCTGGGAGCAGCTCGTCCAAGGCGGGCCTGGGAGCAGCTCGTCCAATGGCGGGCCTGGGAGCAGCTCGTCCAATGGCGGGCCTGGGAGCAGCTCGTCCAATGGCGGGCCTGGGAGCAGCTCGTCCAATGGCGGGCCTGGGAGCAGCTCGTCCAATGGCGGGCCTGGGAGCAGCTCGTCCAATGGCGGGCCTGGGAGCAGCTCGTCCAATGGCGGGCCTGGGAGCAGCTCGTCCAATCAGCTAGTTTGTTCATTAATAGAGCACAGTTTAAGAGATACGAGGCGGTGAGGAAGGACAAAATATGTGGAGAAGAATTTTTATTTTAATTCATTCTCGGAATGCGGGCGTCACTGGCAAGGCTGACATTTATTGCCCGTCTCTAATGCATTTCAAAAAGTGGTTAAACGGAAAAAGGTTCAACTCACGTATTTAAAAAAATGATGAATCAATAAAACCCGATGAAGATTAGTGCAGATTCAAACCTACAAGAAGGGCAATTGGTGCCTTTTAAAACAAAATTATTTTCTTCTACTCCAAGCAATTGCCTTCAGCTGAAAGACTGGAGCTGATTAAAAACACACAGCGCACTGACCCTACACCAAGCCCATCTGCACTCCTTTTTAGGTGAGATTTTCTACATATTGACAACAGTTAATTCAGGAAATTACAAAGCACTTTAAAATCCCGTACAAACCAGGTAGCCCCTCCACGTAACCAACGTGTATTCATTTTGGGGAGATAGCAAGAGGTGGGGGGACAAGTTGCACCGGCCCGTATCACCTTAAAAACCAAAATAGCTCTAGGAACGGAAAACAGTCCAACAAGCATCATTCAGAGACCAACTCCCCCATGTCCCTTGATCCCGTCTCTCTCCAGACACGCATCGAATTAGATATAATTACAGCACAGAAACAGGCCATTCGGTCCAACTGGTCTGTGCCAGTGTTTACTTCATCTCACCTGGCCAGTATATCCTTCTATTCCTTTCTCCCACATGTACTTATCTCGCTTCCCCTTAAATGCATCTTGAACACACTTATGCTGCACCTGGCAGTGCAGAAGCGAGTTGGGTGACGCCTCGATTTTAAAATTCTCATCCCTCCATGGTCTCGCCCCTCCCCATCTCCGTAACCTCCTCCAGCCCGACAACTCTCCGAGATCGCTGCGCTCCTTGCGCATCCCCAATTTCTATCACTCCACCGTTGGCGGGCTGTGCCTCCAGCTGCCTGGGCCCCGAGCTCTGGAATTCCCTCCCTAAACCTCTCCGCCTCTCTCTCCTCCTTTAAGAGGCTGCTTAAAACCGACCTCATTGACCAGGCTTTTGGTCACCTGTCCTAACATCTCTTTCTTTGACTCGGTGTCAAATTTTGTTTGAAAACACTCCTGTAAAGCGCCTTGGGGACGTTTTACTGTGTTAAAGGCGCTGTATAAATGCAAGTTGTTGTTGCTGGTAGGGGCCTGAAAGCATGTCGGCTCTCAGCCGGAGAACCATGGGAGGGAGGGAGGGAAGAGCTCAAGTAGGGTCACCATCGGACTGAGCTGCACAAGTACATCAATCTATAATTAAATTAAATTAATGTTACAAAGCAGAATTGTAAATCTGCACATTTCTACATAATAGTCGATGTTTTAAAAAGCAGGAAGATTTTAAATGTGTACCTTTTTAAATACATTTTAAGAAGCAAAGGAATTAGAAATGAGTGTATTTCTGTACAATTACATCTATTTTAAAAAGCCATTTGTACATTTCTATATAATTAAATACATTTTTTAAAATGGGGGGGGGGGGGGGGGGGGAGAAATTGTAAACGTATGGATTTCTATTGAGCAGCAGGAAGCAATGGCCTCACGGGCAAGAAATCTCGCTCTAAATAAATTCATCCTTAGCGAGAGTAGTGATTTTACTCCACACTTCTGTGCTTGTATATCACTGACTCAATTCCCGAACATAACCCCACTCCAACCAATCCTAGCAGCTCATGACTGGGGGGGGGGGGGGGGGGATGCGGGGAGAGAGGAAGAATTAAAAATACAATAAAATGTAAGGGAGGATCTAGTTTCTTAAATTTGAACCTTTCAAGGTTATCTGATTAACTGGTAATAAAGCCCAACGTGAACAGAGCCACAGAATCCCAGGCTGGCAAAAAGCAGCCGTGCATTAAGAGAATTTACACTGGAGAAAAGGCAGCTCTGGGGAGACAGTATCAAAGTTTTCAAGGATCGAAGAGGTGCGGATAAACTTGGTCGGGGTAACAACAAACCCTTGGAACCAGGGAGGATGGAATCGGGCTCAGGGAGGGGAAAGTGAGCAGGCAGTTTAGTTTTAACTAATTTACACACAGAGAGCGGGGGAATGCATGGAACAGACTGCCCAGCAAACAGTGGAGGTAAAAAGTGTTAGCAAATTCGAGAGAGAGTTGGATCAGTTTTTTTTTAGTGAAAGAAGCAACTGAAGGATATAGGAGATAAAGATAGTATGGGATTTTTGACCGTTTTGGCTGTTGATGACAATGCGATGGTCAGTTCTGGACCTGTATATTACTATCTATCGATAATAAATTAGAAATCTAAGGCCTGTATACAGGTTCTGTCAATTTTTTCCATTGTAAATTCCTGTATAATGGAAATTGCCTATGTAAACTTGTCACACTGTAATTACAGCCTCCCACCAGTGGCGGCAGTGCAGCACCTCCACTGTCAGGAGGGTGCAATTACTGCAAAACATGTTGAGATAGGAAGTCTCCATTATAAATGTGGAAACAGAAATTTACAATGGAAACACATAAAAATAAGGACAGGCTGGATAGGGGGACTGAACTATGTCTGCGAGAACCGGAGCACCCGGAGGAAACCCACGCAGACACGGGGAGAATGTGCAAACTCCACACAGACAGTCATCCGAGGCTGGATTTGAACCCGGGTCCCTGGCGCTGTGAGGCAACAGTGCTAACCACTATGCCACCGTGAGGCTCAATTGGTCGAATTATCCCCCATTCTCTAACCCCACTTCACTTGAAGACTACATTTGATCTTGACAACTCTGTATACAACGTCATGGAAGATTAACTGGCCTCCCGAAAGTTTTTCCACATGTAGTAAAGGAGCCTTAAAATTGCAATGCCTTTGCTTGGTTTCACGTTTAGCTATCCAAGTGTTCCCAGAGCACCTCCAGCAATGGCTTCTCTTCCTGTTCCTGCACGGTTACCTCTATATACAGTCCCACAAGGATCTATCCTTGGGCCCCTACTCCTCTTCATCTACATGCTGCTCCTCATCTGAAGACATGTATGCTGATGATGCCCAGCTCTATTTCTCCACCGCTTCTCTTGACCTCTCCACTGCGCTCACGTGGTTAGCCTGCTTGTCTGACATCCAGTTATGGATGAGCCATAATTTTCTCCAGTTCATCATTGGGAAGACCGAAGCCATGGTCTTCGGCCCCACCAAAAACTCCGTTCCCTTGCCACTGAATCCATACCCCTCACTGGCCACTATCTCAGGTTAAACCAGACTGTATGCAAACATGTCATACTAGTTGACCTTGAGATGAGTTTCCAAGCCCCTGTCCACTTCATCACAAAGTCCACCTACTTCGACCTCTGTAACATTGTCCCTGCTTCAGCCCATCTGCTGCCTGAAACCCTCATCCATGCCTTTGTCATCTTCAGACTCAGCTATTCCAATGATCTCCTGGCCGGCCTCCATCCTCCATAAACTTCAGGTCATCCGAAACTCTGCTGCCAAAAATCCAATCCCTCACTACCCGTTCACCTCTGACCTCTGTGCTTGCTAACCTACATTGGCTCTCGGTCACCCAGCGCCTCAAATTTAAAATTCTAACCCTCGTGTTAAAATTCCTTCATGGCCTCGTCCCTCACATTCTCTGTAACCTCCTCCAGCCCTACAACCCTCCGTGAACTCTATGTTCCGCCAAATCTGGCCTCTTGTGCATTCTCAAATCCCTTCGCTCGATCATTGGCGACTGTGTCTTCAGCTGTCCAGGACCCAAGCTCTGGAATTCCACCCTTACACCTCTCTCTCCTTTAAGACCCTCGTTAAAACCCACCTCTTTGACCAAGCTTTTAGTCACCCCTCCTATTATCTCTATCTTTGGCTCCGAGATGATTTTTGTCTGATTACGCCCTTGGGAGGTTTTTCTGTGTTCAAGGCGGTATATAAATGCAAGTTGCTCTTGTTGTTTGGATGTTTGAATTTTAAAAAAGCCTGCAAAACAACAATAAGCTATACCTATCAGGAAAGATTGAACAGGCTGGGCTCTTTATTCTAGAAAGGAAAAGGCTGAGTGGTGACCTGATAAAGGTCTTTAAAATTATGGAAGAGCTTGATAGAGTGGATGCAGAGAAGAGTTTCCACTTGTGGGGAAGACCAGAACTAGGGACCATCAATATAAGATGGTCACCAAGAAATCCAATAGGGAATTCAGGAGAAACTCACTAACACAGGGAGTGGTTGAGGCAAATAGCATAGATGCATTTAAAGGGCAGCTAGATAAGCATATGAGGGAGAAAGGAATAGAAGGATATGCTGTTAGCGTTAGATGAAGAGCGGTGGGGGGAGGCTCGTGAGGAGCATAAACACCGACATGGACCAGTTGGGCCAAAAGGCCTGTTTCTGTGCTGTACATTCTATGTAATATGCAATTTATTTCCTGAATGAATCCGGCTAATTTCTCTACAACCACAATTGTTCCTTAAACAATTACTGATGTGGAAACTCTGAGGCTTGGATCACCAGCAGCTGGAAGGTGTTACCTGGAGACTGGGTATTGAGTTACAGAACAGCAAGCAGTTACTTGCAAGCACTGGAAGCACTGGTCGATGGGCTAGTGGGGGGGTGTCCGTGCTGTGGTCAGGAGGACAGCAGCAGTGCGCGCGAACATTTCATGCTGACCTCTCTGTCCTTGGCCTGCTACCCTGTTCCAATGAAGCTCAATGAAAGCTCGAGGAACAGCACCTCATCTTTCGGTCTTTACAGCCTTCCGGTCTCAACAATGAGTTCAACAATTTCAGATCAGAACCTCTGCCCCCATTTTTTCGGAGCAGCAGGTGCTGGTAATGATTCTGCTTTTGTCATTTTCTGCTCTTCTAGACCCGTCTTTTGTTTCTTTACTTGTCCCATTACCACCCCCTTTTCCCTCACGCCATCATCCCTTTTGTGATTTAATCTCTCCTGCCTTCCATCCTATCACAGTCCTTCCCTTCTGTTCTTTCCTCCCCTCCCCTCTTTCCCTGTCTCTGCACTTGCTTAAAAACCTGTCACATCTCGAACATTTTCCAGTTCTGACGAAGGGTCATCGACCTGAAACCTTAACTCTGTTTCTCTCTCCACAGATGCTGCCTGAGCTGCTGAGTATTTCCAGCATTTTCTCTTTTTATTTCATGCTGAGTTGTGCTGTTCACTGCCTCGCTCGGGAGTAGCTCTGAGAACACACTGTCTGTCCAATGAAGCGCTCGCTATCTTGCCTCACACATGACGCATGGCTTCTTGGGCAAGGTGTCGGAGACTGACCCATGAAAGAAGACTCGCATTTATATGGCGCCTTTCATGACCTCAGGATGTCCCAAAGCCAGTGAAGTTGTAATGTGGGAAACGCGGCAGCCAATTAGTGCACAGCAAGGTCCCACAAACAGCAATGTCATAGTGACCAGACATTGGTTGCTGTTTTAGTGATGTTGGTTGAGTGATAAATATTGGCCAGGACACCGGGAGAACTCCCCTGCTCTTCTTTAAATAGTGCCATGGGATCGTTTCCCTACATTACAACAGTGACTACACTTCAGAAGTACTTCATTGGCTGTAAAATGCTTTGGGGCGTCCTGAGGTTGTGAAAGGCGCTATAGAAATGTTAAGTCCTGTCCTTTAAATACAGCTACTTTACCCCAATTTTTGGTCTTCTACTCCGGCTCTCTCCTGAAAGTGCAGACTCTGGTTGGGGATTCTGCAGGTGCTGGGCACTCTCCAGCAATGTTAACTCTCTTTGGGCCACGCGGCCCCTTTAATTTTGGTCGCCTTATCTGAGGAAGGATGTTCTTGCCATGGAGGGAGTGCAGCGAAGATTCACCAGACTGATACCTGGGATGGCAGGAATGACGTATGAAGAGAGATTGGGTCGATTGGGCTTGTATTCGCTAGAGTTTAGAAGAATGAGAGGGGATCTCATTGAAACTTATAAAATTCTAACAGAACTAGACAGACTAGATGCAGGAAGGATGTTCCCGATGGCGGGGGAGTCCAGAACCAGGGGTCACAGTCTAAGGATAAGGGGTAAGCCATTTAGGACAGAGATGAGGAGGAATTTCTTCACCCAGAGAGTGGTGAACCTGTGGAATTCTCTACCACAGAAGGCAGTTGAGGCCAATTCATTAAATATATTCAAGAAGGAGTTAGATATATTTCTTAAGGCTAATGGGATCAAGGGATATGGAGAGAAAGCAGGAACAGGGTACTGAATTTGGATGATCAGCCATGATCTCATTGAATGGCAGAGCAGGCTCGAGGGGCCGAATGGCCTACTCCTGCTCCATCTTCTATGTTTCCAGAGACTTGAGCACAAAATCCAGGCTAACGCTCCAGTGCAGTGCTGAGGGAGTGCTGCACTGTTGGAGGTGCCGTCTTTCGGATGAGACGTTAAACCGAGGCCCCGTCTGCGATCTCAGGTGGACATAAAAGATCCCATGGCACTATTTCGAAGAAGAGCAGGGGAGTTCACCCCGGTGTCCTGGGGCAATATTTATCCCTCAATCAACATCACTAAAACAGATGACCTGGTCATTATCACATTGCTGTTTGTGGGAGCTTGCTGTGCGCAAATTGGCTGCCGTGTTTCCTACATTACAACAGTGACTACACTTCAAAAAGTACTTCATTGGCTGTAAAGCGCTCTGTGACGGCGTGAAAGACACTATATAAATGCAAGTTCTTTCTTTTCTTTTTGCTTTCTGGCAAAACATTTATGGAAGTAAAATCATGACGTTCAGGAGAAATGTCAAATACAGTTCAAATCCCTGCGCGGGGCTAGTGGCGAGCCTGCCTTGGTTTGCGGGGAAGGAGCATTTTTGTTTGTTTTTTTTTTCCTTCTCTCCGTGTCACCACGCATATTACCCCTACCCCACACACATTTTTATTCAGGGTATATTCAAAATGCAACAACTGAACTTCCTCTTCAAAGGCTTTTTTTGTCGTTGTAAAACCCTTGTGGTTAAATGGCACCGGATGTTAGTTTCCTGGAAGTATTCCTAATTAAAACCATTTCAGCCCAACTTTTTACAATAAATAACTGATTAATGTGTCTCGGGCCCCCCCCCCTCAAAAAAAAAATCCCAAAGCGCTTTAACCCTTCGCGTGCTGGCAGGTCCTGGGACATTCCTACCGCCCAGGAGCAACCAATTTTTTAATTAAAGTTTTCAATCACATACCATAATGTTGAAGAAAACTCTATTATTACATTAAGGAAGCTGCTCAGATAGCTCCAATAGATTTAAAAAAGGAAAAACTTGCATTTATACAACACCTTTCACGGCCACCGGACGTCTCAAAGCGTTTTACAGCCAATGCAGTACTTTTTTAAAGTGGAGTCACTGTTGTAATGTAGGAAACGCGGCAGCCAATCTGCGCACAGCAAGCTCCCACAAACAGCGATGAGATAAATGACCGGATAATCTGTTGGTGGAGGGATAAATATTGGACAGGACGCCAGGCAGAACTCCCCTGCTCTTCTTCAAAATAGATTTGATGTGAAATAAAGAGAGAAGTGCAGTCACACTTCAAGGAGTTTTTCAAAAAACATAGAAACATAGAAGATAGGAGCAGGAGTAGGCCATTCAGCCCCTTGAGCCTGCTCCGCCATTCAATGAGATCATGGCTGATCATCCAAATTCAGTACCTTGTCCCTGCTTTCTCCCCATATCCCTTGATCCCTTTAGCCTTAAGAAATATATCTAACTCCTTCTTGAATATATTTAATGAATTGGCCTCCACTGCCTTCTGTGGTAGAGAATTCCACAGGTTCCCCACTCTCTGGGTGAAGAAATTCCTCCTCATCTCTGTCCTAAATGGCTTACCCCTTATCCTTAGACTGTGACCCCTGGTTCTGGACTCCCCGACCATCGGGAACATCCTTCCTGCATCTAGTCTGTCTAGTCCTGTTAGAATTTTATAAGTTTCAATGAGATCCCCTCTCATTCTTCTAAACTCCAGCGAGTATAAGCCCAATCGACCCAATCTCTCCTCATACGTCATTCCTGCCATCCCAGGTATCAGCCTGGTGAATCTTCGCTGCACTCCCTCCATGGCAAGAACATCCTTCCTCAGATAAGTAGTGCACTGCTCCTTTATTCTTTATCGTGAGCTCTCCTTGGAGAATTCCCATAAACCATCCTCTACTGAACTGGTCTCTCATTATAACTCAGTTTTGAAAGACTTCCAAAGGTAGCACTGGGCAAGAGGAGTGGGTACTGTATTACCGACTTCAAAATCTATGACTTTGTAACCTTATAACAAGGGACCTGTTTATTGGAGGATGGTTTCCTACATTACAACAGTGACTACACTTCAAAAATACTTCATTGGCTGTAAAGGGCTTTGGGACATCCCGAGGTCGTGAAAGGTGCTGTAGAAATGCAAGTCTTTCTTTCTTTACCCTGCTAAGATTCTTTGACATATAACTCTTGACTTGATTCGACATGCAATGATACTAATTTCTGCGAACCACCTATTCATCTGCACAAAAAAATTCTGTATAAAATACAAATTGCAATCATTTTATTTACAAGAAGGGCGCCCCTTATTCCTCATACATTATATTTTGGCCTTTTCTTCATCCACATCAGTGACATCTATCCTCAGACCCGAGATCAGCCGATGGCACTCAGCTCTACCTTGCCATTACTTCCCTTGATCCCACAACCAGCTCTGTGCTGTTAGATTGTCTGACATCAAGTCCTGGATGTGTCAAAATCTCCTCCAACCAAACATCGGGAAGATTGAAGATCTTGTGTTTGGTCCTTGTCACACATTCTGCTCCCTCACTACTCGCTTCACTCCCCCTTTCATGGCGACTTGTTCAGGCTTCTTCAATGGCACCTCCCAAACCCGCAACCCCTACCACCTAGAAGGACAAGGGCAGCAAGTGCATGGGAACACCACCACCTCCAAGTTCCCCTCCAAGTCGCACACCATCCTGACTTGGAAATATATCGGCCGTTCCTTCATCATCGCTGGGTCAAAATCCTGGAACTCCCTCCCTAACAGCACTGTGGGAGTACCTTCACCACACGGACTGCAGCAGTTCAAGAAGGTGGCTCACCACCACCTTCTCAAGGGCAACTAGGGATGGGCAATAAATGCTGGTCTTGCCAGCGACGCCCACATCCCGAGAATGAATGAATTTAAAAAAGGCTGAACCAAACCGAGCAAAACCTTGTGTCCTGTTCAATTCAAAGCTGAGTTTCAAACGCCCAAATTCTATCCATCACCAAGGTCCCTGGGCCTCTGCCAGCTCACGTCAATCTAAACTCCCCAGGTAAATCGCCTCTGGTGAGATATCGCACTAGGAGATCTCAGCCCAGAATCACCAGAGACCTGCTCACCCCGGGACGTGGCTGCTGCCTCTGGTGTCCTGTGGGCCAAGCCCATCGCTGTGACCAGTGCTACTACTACTCCTGTCTGGCTCAGATTCACAGCCTTCACCTGACTCAGAGGAACCAGCCGTTTAGATCTCACACTCTGGAATTCACTCCCTAACCCATTCCGCCTCTCCACCTCCCTTTTCTCCTTTCAGACCCACCCCACTCAAAGCCAACCTCTTTGACCAAGCCCCTCCTCATATCCCCTTTGGCCCGGTGTCCAATGCTCCTGCTAAGTTGCGCGGCCGCGCAGCGGTCTAGAGATCCCGTGCAGTTCACTCACTGGCTTCTACAGGGAAGAAACCACGCATGCGTGAAAATTTGAATGGGTCGCGCACCCAGTTTAAGGAACCGCGCACTAAAAAATAAATTAGGGGGAACATTGCCGGTGTCCATCGTTATTTGATTGTGCCACTGTGATGCGCCAAGCGATGCTTTTCTAGGTTAAAGGTGCTATTCTAGATACAAGTTATTGTTGTTGGATTTTGCACTGGGGAAATGAAACACTTTCTACTTTGAGCACGCAGCATCATTGTCAAGCCCTCCCAGGCCAGTTACAGTGCGGATAGATGCAGAGTAAAGCTCTCCTATCTGTGTGCCAACAACGCATCTCAGCCCAGTGTCCCCTACTCCACCAGTAATGTATTTTCCAGTTACCACACCAGCCATCCTGCAGACTCTGAGTGAGATTGACAATTCGGTCCAGCTCGAGTAAAGATTAAGGGGTGATCTCATTGAGATGATTAAAGGATTTGACAGGGTAGATAGAGAAAAACTATTTCCTCTGGTGGAGGGAGTCCAGAACAAGGAAAACCTTAAAATTAGAGTGAGGCCGTTCGGGGTGATGTCAGGAATTCACACAAAGGGGAGTGGAAATCTGGAAAGCTCTCCCCCAAAAAGCTGTTAAGGCTGGGGATCAACTGAAAATCCCCAAACTGAGATTAATAGAGCTTTGTTAAGGCAAGAGTATTAAGGGTTATGGAACCAGGGCAGGTAGCTGGAGTTAAGATGCAGATCAGCCACGATCTAATTGAATGGGCGGAACAGGCTCGAGGGGCTGAATGGCCTCCTGCTGTTGCTATGTTTAGCTGTGTGCTGCTTGATATTACACAAAATCCCTTCACGTTGGATCCTTACAGCTAGCAGACTTTCATTGCTTAGGTTTGAAAGGGCACGGGCAACCCAGAGCATGACTAAGATTGCAAGTACTTCCCAACTGAATATCAACCCCCTTTAAACATCACTCAACAATTATGGAGCAAAATAAGTACTGCACCCACCCATGCATCTTACACAGTATTAACAGCACATAAATAGGCCAATCGGTCCATGCCGGTGTTTATGCTCCACACCAGCCTCCTCCCACCCCATCAACATATCCTTCCATTCCTTTCTCTCTCATGTGCTTATCTGGCTTCCCCCTTGAATGCATCTCTGCTACATTCTGGCAGTCTAACTAATTAATTCATCAACTTGCCAAAAACCTCACAGGCGTCCCTGATCCCGTTGTTCTTGTAAAAATAAACACACGGGAATTAATTTCAAACACTGGAACAGATATTAGCAAACTTTACACATAAGGGAATGCAATTATTAAACAGAAGTTCGTATCAACAGAAGGAACCTCGCAGAAACACAAACATTTACGTATTGAGGGTGTGATGATGGATTTAGTACAAATATAGCTGAGTGACTTATTTCTTTTAAAATACTGATGGCCCAGTGTGTAAAAGCACCCCTGGCTGCAGTACTGAGCCATGTAACCCAGGGAATCCCATCTTTGATTCTTAGGCTGTACTAAATCCACTGGCAGGATAGGCGCATCAACGTCAGTGTTCTCGCTCAGGCCAACATCCCCAGCATCGAAGCTTTGACCACGCTCGATCAGCTCCAATGGACGGGTCACATTGTCCGCATGCCCGATACGAGACTCCCAAAACAAGCGCTCTACTCGGAGCTCCGACACGGCAAGAGAGCTCCAGGTGGGCAGAGGAAACGCTTCAAGGACACCCTCAAAGCCTCCTTGAAAAAGTGCAACATCCCCACTGACACCTGGGAATCCCTGGCCCAAGACCGCACAAAGTGGAGGAGAAGCATCCGGGAAGGCGCCGAACACCTCGAGTCTCTTCGCCGGGAGCAAGCGGAAGCCAAGCGCAAACAGCAGAAGGAGCGCACGTCAACCCAAGCACCCCACACACCCGCCCCTTCAACCACCGTCTGCCCCACCTGTGACAGAGACTGTAGGTCCCGCATTGGACTCATCAGTCACCTGGGAACTCATTTTTAGTGTGGAAGCAAGTCATCCTCGGTTCCGAGGGACTGCCTAAGAAGAAGATGATACTAAATTAGCTGCTCTCAGTTGGGAGGCAGTAAAGGCCAATGTAGTTGTCTTAGCTCCGTAACTAATTCATTCAGAGATCGAAGCTGCCACCTTCAGGTCTGTCTGACCGAGTGATGCGCCAGGCATCGCCTTGATCCACTAGGCCATAGGGGAGAGAAAGGCCGAGCCATACAGGATTTCAGAGAGGGACGGACCGTGCTGTAAAGGATTCAGGAGAGAGATAGACCGGGCAGTAAAGGGGCGTGCATGGGAGGATAGAGTTGGAGAGCCATAGGATGCAGGCTTGAATGTAGGGCTGGAGGAGGTTGGAGGGGTGAGGCCATGGAAGGATATACAAAAAAGGACAAAGATGTTAAATTTGGGTTATCGGGAGACTGGGAGCCAGTAGAGGTTCGGTGAGGATGGGTATGGTGGTGAAGTGAGACCAAGCACGGGGCAGCATGCAGGGATTTTCAAACATTTTGGAGTTTGTGCAGGAGTTTGAGTGAATGAGAGTGAGGCATTCATGACATCGAACCTCGAGACAACTGAAGCATAGATAAGGGCTTCAGGTAAGGATACTGCGTTTCATTATAATTAGAGCCTGGAAATTCATGCTTGTGATATTAGCAGCCAAATGTTTAACATTGATCTTAAATGGGCTAGCACCTCCCATAAAATAGCATATAGAGGAATATCATAAATGTGTTAAGAATCTGTACGCTAATATCGCAAATAGTAGTTTTTATGCCAATGTATTTCTTTGTAGGGAGTGAGTACTGACACCACTGTGTCAGCCAATGAGTTGGTGGCCGGGTGGGAATCACAGCAAACAGGACCTCCTCGTGGGTCTGCTCCTGGCCAAGCTGGCCATCAACAGATCCAGGCAGGGCGCGATCGATAGGGAGGGAAGGGCGGGGGGGGAGTGGATGCTGCGGCTGCCTGTCTCTCTTCCGCGACTGGGTGTCGCTGGAGTAGGGGGCTGGCGGTGTCCTCCAGTACGCTTGAGGCTTTCCACGACCCGTAGGCACTGGAGGGACTGGAGGGCATCGTGGATTCACAGAACAGCATTTTGATTTTGTTCCGCATACAATCTGGAGTTGTTGTTTGTGCACCTTTTAAAGGGCTTTTTATTTTTGACATCATGTCATCCGAATGACCATATCAAAAGAGGCAAGTCAGTGGCAGTTAACAGTCAATCAGCTGTAAGTGGCTCTCAATGTCTCTTAATCTCTCCTTTTGTTCTTTCATCCCCTCCCCCTTTTCCCAGCTTTATCCTTGCTTTAAATCTATTTCATTTCCTGCTTTTTCCAGTTCTGACAAAAGGTCTTCGACCCGAAACGTTAACTCTGTTTCTCTCTCCACGGATGCTGCCTGGCCTGCTGAGTTTTTCCAGCGTTTTCTGTTGTTATTAGCTGTAAGTGGCTACCTGACTCGGTGTTAATTGTTGTGGCTGGCTGTTGACTAGTTGTAACTAGGGTGTTGGTAAAATATTTTTTTTTAGACTCAGCAAACAGTTAAATTAAACAGAGTCTATAGAACTACAGCAAACAGAACTCATGACTGGAACTACAGCAACATCTCCCGATAAAAGCAGGATTATTCCTCCAGCAAAATGCAGTGAGTGGAGGATAGTTACAAATACAAATTATCGGCATAAAATCAATCCGTGTCACTTACAGCAGTGATTACTCCAGGCGTGATTGACGGGGGAAATTACCCAATCGTCTCCATTCTGGCTGGGAATAATGGGGTCACTATATGCAGCCTCTTTTTCTATAATTGGGAAGTACTGTGAACAAAAAGTAATTTCTTCTGGACTTTCCTTCCCTTTCAAAGGAATCCGTGAGGCGAGAAGCCGTTTAAAGGTTTGTCCGCTGGGAGAGCAACATAGAGCGGAGTTAGGAGTGAGCTGGCCAGATTTGGCACCTGGTGCTAAGTGGTTGTCAAGCCTTGTTTCGAAGTATCCTAGCCTGCTGAAAACTGTTGCTATGAGCAGCTAATGACCCCAGCCATCCCAAATACACCACACAACGCTGGAATATTTAAAAAAAACATAAGAACATAAGAATTAGGAGCAGGAGTAGGCCATACGGCCCCTCGAGCCTGCTCCGCCATTCAATACGATCATGGCTGATCTTCCACTTCAACTCCACTTTTCCGCCCGAACCCCACATACCTTGATTCCCCATGAGTCCAAAAATCTATCAATCTCAGCCTTGAATATACTGAATAACGGAGCATCCACAGCCCTCTGGGGTAGAGAATTCCAAAGATTCACAATCCTCTGGGTGAAGAAATTCCTCCTCATCTCAGTCCCAAATGGCCGACCCCTTATCCTGAGACTAAGCCCCCTAGTTCTAGACTCTCCAGCCAGGGGAAACAATCTCTCAGCATCTATCCTGTCAATCCCCCTCAGAATCTTGTATGTTTCAATGAGATCACCTCTCATTCTTCTAAACTCCAGAGAGTATAGGCCCATTCTACTCAATCTCTCCTCATAGGACAGCCCTCTCATCCCAGGGATCAACCTTCGTTGCACCGTCTCTAAGGGGAAATTACATTTTACATACGGTGGCTAACAGTTGAGAAGCGATGGCTCACACATGTATGAATTGTGAGAAGCTCTGCTGTCCCTTTTATTTCGTGCTCTAGCTACACTCCCTCCCCACAAGCCTGTTTTAAAGGCACTGCGATCGGGTACAATACAGATCTGCACCTGTAGTTCTCCACATGGCGAGTTAATAATCACAGCCCTGTCTTTGTGTGGAGGAGCCAGGTGGATAACATGGAGAGAACACGGAAAAACAATAAAAAAAAAAGACCCAAGTCACAGGTTAGGATGCTTTAGGCTTCTCTCTTGAGCACCCCTATCCACAAGGTGAGAGACAGAACTATACCACAAGTAACCTGCAGGGAAAGATACCGCAGCTGTCCCATAAACCAGGGCTCACACATATAATTAGATACACAGTAAATAATATTGTATAGTCATTCATCGTATAGTAAATGCTGTAGAGCTATGGGGAAAGAGCAGGTGAGTGGGACTAATTGGAGAGCTCTTTGAAAGAGCCAGCACAGGCACGAGGGGCCGAATGGCCTGCTTTTCTGTGCTGTATCATTCTATGAAAGGTTGAAACAGTTCCTTAGCAAAGTGAGCACTTACCTGGGATTCGGATTTTAAATTTCCCGCTCTGCCCAAATCCTCCTTCGATCACTCCGGCTTCTCCCGTCGACAGTTTAACCTTCATGCCGACAAACAGCTGCATGTTGGTCTCCTTCTTGAACAGGGAGCGGCCGATGACACTATAATCGTCCGAGATCTGAAGGGGAAGAAAGCGAACAGCCTCAACAGAAAGTTAACTCAACAGGGCGACATTTGTTCCTCTTCTCAAAAAGTTGGCTCTTGCTGGGGGTGGGCCCGGTCTCACAACTCCCAATGGTCTTCACTACTTCACCCGTTCTTCGCGTGTGAAAGCCCGTACTGAGCTTCAGAAGGTACTCGATTGTAAAGGAACATCACAACATTCTCAAATCACAAGAAATCCACTCAAACCCATTGTCTTAAACAAGGACTGAACTTCCCCGACTCTAGTTAACACAATGACCAATTGGTATAGAGTTTAAAATAGGATAGCGGAGGATTGCCAACCTTGCCCAAGGTGTTGGGTGCGGAGTGAAAGGCGTGATGGGCAACAGGAGCAAGGGGTTATCAACCAAACATTCCACCCACTAGCTGGATACACAAAGAGGAACTCGCTGAGCTCTCTGCTACCCATCAACCACATCCCAAGGCAAGCATCTCGGGTATTAATGCTGAGAAATAGGGAGCATATGGGGCCCAAGAAAGACTGTTACAATCTATCTGGGTGGTCCAAAATTATCTCTCATAGACCTCAGATCATTCTTTACCAAATACGTTGAATTTGCCGACACCATCTGTCTTTACCTTCCCTACATTACAACAGTGACTACACTTCAAAAGTACTTCATTAGCGGTAAAGCTCTTTGATATGTCCTGGGGTAGAGAAAGGAGTTAGTGAAATGCAAGTTCGTTCTTTACCAACAGTCTGAGCCATGTGTTCATCCACTTCTCTGTAAAGTAGCTAAATTTAAACTGTCTTTTCACCTTGCCTCTCTTGAGCTTGAATCTGCGCCCCAGTATTCACAGAATTACTCTCTATGCACCCTCCCCGCCACCCTTTCACAATCAGGTTTCGCTTAACTAAACCCACAACTTCACAATGTGCATTCACTATTAAAATCCCTAACTGTGTAATAACATGTCAAATATCAACAGCATCCCTACCTTGTAGATCCAACCAATGATAAAACATACCACCCACACCAGGTGTGTGTGTGGCGTGAGTGAGTGAGTGAGTGTGAGTGTGAGTGAGAGTGAGTGAGGTGAGTGTGAGTGTGAGTGAGAGTGAGAGTGGTGAGTGAGTGAGAGTGAGGTGAGTGAGTGTATGGGTGGTGTGAGTGTGAGTGTGTGAGTGTTGTGGTTGTGCGGCATGTGTGGGTGTGCGGCGTGTGTGGTCATGTGGCATGTGGCGTGTGTGCATGTGGTGCGTGCGCGTGTGTATGTATGTATGTATGTCAGGTCACTGTTACGCAGATCTAGGATCAGAACGGTGTTGAAAAAAAAGCTTCTAAAGCGCTCGACTGTCGGGCAGCGAGTTGGTGGGCTCTTGTTATTTTAAACTTTAAGGCAGCGACGCTTTCTTACCTCAGTTCAGCTGAAACTCACGGCTACCAACTTCTGCCCTGGTAATCTATTCAAAGTCATCAGCCGTCTTACTGTAATCCTCCCTTTTCAGTTTCAACAAATGTCTGGTTAACTGATCCCAGCGCCCATTAAGAGAACAGTCACTCGAGAGCTCTCCCTCTACCAATAAACCCGAATGGCTAATACGGCAGTGAGAAAGCAAAAATAATGGGCACAGTATGAGCAATAAGCGGCGGGTGCAAAGGGCAGACCAATTTTATTAATGCCAGACAAACATCAAAACCTCCTTAATGCCAGACAGAGACAAGTTTAAAGTAGATTTTAGTACAATATAAACAAAGGATTAGATGGAGAGAAAGTTGAAGGCTCCTCGCCTTTCTTGTTCACACTGTCACGTGACCTGCAGAGCGAAGATAGGACGCAATTCCCGATTTAATCTTCTTGCAATCCGTAGGAGCTTTTCAACATCCCTTACTGAACACTGCGCCGAGAGGAGGCCTTTTACATTTAAGAGCGTTCAACCAAGCAAAAGGTCCCAAAAGTCTCTTTTTTAAGTTTACGTTTTATATGAAATGAAAACAGAAAGTGCTGGAAATACAGAGTGTGGGTCCATCTGAAAGAGAAAGGACAGGTTAATATTACAGGTGGAGACGCTTTGTCAGAGAACCTTTAGTCTGCACCTGAAATTTTAACCTGTCAGGTACCGACTGATCTGCTGTGTACACCCAGCAATTTTGGTTTTCATTTGCAGTTTCCAGAGCTTTCTTGACTTTTGTTTTAATCTTCACTGCGTACGTGCGTTGTTTCAGTGTTAGTTATTTCCAGCTGCAGCTACAACCAAGTTTCACGGCTGCAGGGTTTCCCCCTCTGGTCCCTGCAGAAGCTCCTTGGATGGTCACCAAAGGTCGAAACTCGGATGAGCCTCTGCCAGTGTAGAACAAGGCTCGACAAATGCAGTTGGCGACTTGCAGATAGAACTTGCATTCATACAGTGCCTTAACACGTCATTCGGGAACATCCGAGAGCGTTTCACGTGCAATGAATTACTCTGAAGCGCAGACAGCGCGGTTATGAATTTGAAGGTAGCTGCATTTTGCAGACACTGTGACCCCCACGATCCCAATGATATCAATGATCGCTTTATCTTATTGGTCGAGGGAGGAATGTTGGCCGGGGCACTGGGAAAACATCTTCTTCTTCTTCGAATAGTGCCACGGGGTGTTGCCCAGGACACCGTGCAGAATCTTCTCCAAACACTGCCATGGAATCTTTAGTCGCGTGAGCCACTGGAACAGACCTAGGATGGTAACTCTGACAATGGGATGAGCTTTTCAGCTGAGCTCAGCTGACACTGAAGTACCAAATGTTGTAGTTTGTACTTGGGTACATGCAACAAGAACGTACGTCCTGTAGAGCTCTTTGCGTAAAGAGGAAACATCTCAGAGTGTTTTGTGAAGCCGAATAAAAGTGGAGCAAGGAGGAGGAGACCCCAGACATAGTCAAAGAGAAGGGGGTTAGGCAGCATATATCTGCAGTGAGCTGAAAAGGCAATGAGAATTCGGAAGAGAACTCCAGAAAGCAGGAGACCGAAAGAAGGTGGTAACCTTTTAACTCTTTGGATTTCTAAATAAAAAATGTTTTTGATGAATTATTGTGCTGGGTAAATGATATTGGGCAGTCCGAATCCAGTTCCCACTGCATGTGGGCCCACTGCACTAAATTGCCCCAAATTTGGGACTAAACCATCAACCTCACTCACAGGGGCCAGAGGATAGTTGGTGTGGGAAGCAGAAGTGTCGGGGTAAACTCTTCCAAGATTGGGACTGAGGCACATTACTCTGTGACTAACCATGCCAAGCCAACGTGGGAGTGCTTGGTGCTGACAATGGGAATCCCAAAATTGCAAGTGTTCATTTCCTCAACAATTCCTCGCTTTGGTGAGTATAAAATTTAAAAAAAATAAACCACCATGGCCAAAACATTCCAACAGTGACTATACTACAGAAAGACTTCATTGGCTGCAAAGCACTTTGGAACGTTCTGATGTTGCGAAAGACGCTATAGAAATGCAATTTCTTTCTTTTCTTTCTCTCTGTTCCTTCTGTCTATTTCTTTCTGTGCTGTGCCTATATGCATCTCTTCACTTCACCTGACGAAGGAGCAGCGCTCCGAAAGCTTGTGATTTCAAATAAAGCTGTTGGACTATAACCTGGTGTTGTGCGACTTCTCACATATTTCTTTCTCGATGCTTCTTTCTCTCTTTATTTCCTATTTTTGCTCTCTCTCCTTTCTTTCTTTCCTTCTCTCTTTATTTCCTTCCTTCTCTCTATTTTTTTTGATCACACTGCCACTGTGAGCTCGACTGCTACAACGTGCTGGATGGCTGCAACGACAACACTTGCTATTTCGCAAGCAATGGAGCACCAAGACAAATTATACCAAAGAATAAAGATGATTAATGGTCTAAAATTTTAAATATTTAACTTGTTTTTTCTAAAAAAAAAATCAGGAAAGCTGCATTGCCATTACTTGGGTAGTAGGTGGAGGAGAGAGAGGAAGAGAGAAAGACAAAGAGAAAGAAAGAAAAAGATGAGAGAAAGTGAAAAAGAGAAGAGAAAGAGAAAGAGAAAGAAAGAAAGGAAAAAAGGCAGAAAAGGAAAAGAGAAAGGAAGAGAGAGAATGAAAGAAAAAAAGAGATAGAAAGAGAAAAGCAGAAAGAGAAAGAAAGAAAAGCTATCATATTCTGGTCTTCATTCCTGTGGTGGGCTTGGTTTAGCAATAATTAATTGCCTCCTACACTTGTACAAACATCGCTGGAAAAGCTGAGTCAAATACCCAAGAAAACTTCAGGCCTGTAGCCACCATAACAAATGCTATTAGTGATTGGGAGAGGTTGGCTGCTCTGGGAGTGCTCGCTCTTGAAAAAAGACTGAAGGGTGAACTGAGAGAGATCTGACAGAGGTATTTAAGATTATGAGGGATTTAGAGAATTGGGATCCAGGAAAGTTTTTCTGCCACACACAAAATTCAAGAACAAGAGGTCAGGGGTCACAGTTTCAAATTCAGGAGGACAGAAGAAAATGGCAAGTTCAGGCATTTTTTTTTCGGTAAGAGGGTGCTAAACATGTGGAACGGACCATCACCAAGGAAGGGAGAACAAAAAACAACGGTGGAGTTCAAAAACGGAATAGACAATTCCTGTCAGCAGGCTGGATACTGGGTTACTAGATTCAGAAACACATCGAATCATAGAGTGATACAGCATAGTAGGAGACATTCGGCCCATCACGCCTGTGCCGGCTCTTTGGTAGAGCTATTCAATTAGTTCCATTCCCCCCGCTCTTTCCCCTTAGCCGTGTATTTTTTTCCTTTCAAGTATTTATCCAATTCCCTTTTGAAAGTTACTGTTGAATCTGCTTCCACCACCCCTTTCAGGCAGCGCATTCCAGATCACAACAACTCGCCGTGTAAAAAAATCTTTCTTCATGTTGCCTCTGGTTCTTTTGCCAAACACCTTCAATCTGTGTCCTCTGGTTACCGACCCTTCTGCTAATGGAAGCAGAGAGTATTGATGAACGGTTGTTTTTCACTGGAGGGAAGTATACAGTGGTGTTCCCCAGGAATCAGTATTAGGACCACTGCTCTTTTTGATATATATTAATGACCTGAACTTGAGTATACAGGGCATAATTTCAAAGTTTCTCCTTATTTACTCTATTTGAGCACCTCTATAAAATCTCCCCTTAATCTTCTCTGCTCCAAGGAGAACAACCCCAGCTTCTCCAGTCTCTCCACATCACTGAAGTCCCTCATCCCTGGTACCATTCTAGTAAATCTCCTCTGCACCTTCTCCAAGGCCTTGACATCCTTCCTAAAGTATGATGCCCAGAATTGAACACAATGGCCCGAAAATTAGACCTAATACGCGAGAGTACGCACTGTGTACTCTCGCGTTTTAGGTCTCCAATTGCCGGTTTCCTGCATGCACTGCGCATGCGCGGGAAACCGGCACTTCGTGAATTCAAAAGGGGGCGGTTCCTAAGTGAACCGCGTGCGTGCTACAGGCTGCGCGCACGCAGTGCACTTAGTTATTTTTGCAGCTTTGAACGCGCAGGTAAGCATGGAAGATTTTACACATGAAGAAAGGAGGCGTAAGACCCTCTTTTAACAAGGTAAGTAGTTAATTAAGTATTATTTTAAATTTTTTTCAACAGGTTTATCTTTTTTAGAGACTTTAAAGAAAGGTAAGTTTATTTTTATAACTTTTTAAAAGATTTTAAATTTTTTCAAAAATTTAATTTTTTGTTTAAAGTGGTTAATTTATTTAACTATACTTATTTTATTAATGATGTGGAGATGCCGGCGTTGGACTGGGGTGGACAAAAATGAGAAGTCGCACAACACCAGGTTATAGTCCAACAGATTTATTTAATTTTACAAGCTTTCGGAGCAGTTCTCCGAAAGCTTGTAAAATTAAATAAATCTGTTGGACTATAACCTGGTGTTGTGCGACTTCTTATTTTATTAAAGTGATGGCTTTTTTTTAAATTTAATTGAGGTTTAGCTGTTCTTTTGGGGGTGTGGGATTCATAGCTTTGACAGCTCTTGCTGTGAAAACTGTGAATGAAAGATGGTGTGCTGCCATTGGCTCTAACTGAATCACGTGATCCCAGAGCTCGCACAACTAATTGCGTCTCTGGGTCACGCAAGCACTGCACAGCTGCATGTGGGACTGGCCTTGAAACTAAAGTTCGTGTGGGCCCGGAGGAAAAAGGTAGGCGCGGAGTGAGATATCGCGGGGAAGCCTTACCCCCGCGGGAACACTCAGTGTTTAATTTCTGGGCCAATACTCCAGCTAGCCTAACCAGTGTTTTATAAAGGTTTAGCATAACTTCCTTGCTTTCGTGCTCTATGCCTCTATTAATAAAGCCAAGGATCCCATATGCTTTTTTTAAAAAAACAGCCTTCTCAACTTGTCCTGCCACCTTCAAAGATGTCTTTACATACACCCCCAGGTCTCTCTGTTCATGCACCCCCTTTAGGATTGTACCCTTTAGTTTATATTGCCTCTCCTCATTCTTCCTACCAAAATGTATCACTTCGTACTTCACTGCGTTAAATTTCATCTGCCATGTGTCTGCCCATTTCCCCAGTCTGTCTATGTCCTCCTGAAGTCTGTTACTATCCCCCTCATTGTTTACTACATTTTCGAGTTTTGTATCATCTGCAAACTTTGAAATTATGCCCTGTATACTCAAGTTCAGGTCATTAATATATATCAAAAAGAGCAGTGGTCCTAATACTGATTCCTGTATACTTCCCTCCAGTGAAAAACAACCGTTCATCAATACTCTCTGCTTTCTGACCCTCAGCCAATCCGCGCTGCCATTGTCCCTTTAATCCCAGGGGCTTTAATTTTCCTAACAACTCTATTATGTGTTACTTTGTCAAACGCCTTTTGAAAGTCCAGATACACAACATCAACCGCACTACCCTGGTCAACTCTCTCCGTTACTTCATCAAAGAACTCAATCAAGTTAGTCGAACACGATTTGCCTTTAACAAATCTGTGCTAACTTTCACTTATTAGCCCATACTTTTCCAAATGCCAATTAATCTTGGTAATCTGTGGGAAGATTTTATTTAAAATAATGTTGAAAGTTGTTGTGAATAAGCCCAGAGCATGTCTCGCAACCAACAATGAGGCGAGGTGGAAGACTCGATATTGGAGTTTCACTCCTGGGACCTGGGTTCAATTCCAGCCTAGACTGATGGGGCAAAGATTTCCTCTCTCTAATATTTATCCCTCAATCAACATCACTAAAAACAGATGATCTGGTCATTATCACATTGCTGTTTGTGGGAGCTTGCTGTGCGCAAATTGGCTGCTGCGTTTCCTACGTTACAACAGTGACTACACTTCAAAAAGTCTTCTCTTCTTAGGCAGTCCCTGGGAACTGAGGATGACTTGCTTCCACACTAAGAATGAGTTCTCAGGTGACTGATGAGTCCAATGCGGGACCGACAGACTGTCACAGGTGGGGCAGACGGTGGTTGAAGGGGCGGGCGGGTGGGGTGCTTGGGTTGACGTGCGCTCCTTGCGCTTGGCTTCCGCTTGCTCCCGGCGGAGAGACTCGAGGTGTTCGGCGCCTTCCCGGAGGCTTCTCCTCCACTTTGTGCGGTCTTGGGCCAGGGGTTCCCCCAAAAAGTACTTTGTTGGCTGTAAAGTGCTTTGGGATGTCCTGAGGTCCTGACGAGGGCTATATAAATGCAAGTCTTTCTTTCTCTGCTCACAGGAAGGGTCCGAGTGAGTCTGCGCCACTTTAAAGCAGTTCCCAGTCAGAAAAAAAACTGCACCTGAAGTGACATTCTCAGAGAGGCCAGAGAAGGACGAGTGGTGGTAGAGAATGAAAAAAAGCCACACTGGGGCAGGAGGAGGTGGCATAGTGGTTAGCACTGTTGCCTCACAGCGCCAGGGACCCGGGTTCGAATCTGGCCCCGGGTGACTGTCTGTGTGGAGTTTGCACATTCTCCCCGTGTCTGCGTGGGTTTCCTCCGGGTGCTCCGGTTTCCTCCCACAGTCCAAAGATGTGCGGGTTAGGTTGATTTGGCTATGATAAATTGACCCTTAGGGTTAGGGGGATTAAATACGTGGGGTTACGGGGATAGGGTGGGATATGTGTCGGTGCAGGCTCGATGGGCCGAAATGGCCTCTATCTGCACTGTGGGGATTCTGTGATTCTGAGGTGCTGCTTTTGAGGTTGGGGCAGAGCAGAGCGAGTTTTTACTCTGCCCGTAGACCATGCAGTACTCGACCTGGAAGTGCTGCTCAAGACTGACGCTGGGTGTCTGAAACGGGAATATACTCCACTTCGCAGCGCCAACATCTATCGCCTTGCTGAGCACAAAAATTCACACACACACAAAAAATAAATAATTAAAAAAAAAAAATCAAGCTAACTCCTGCATTGCCTGCAATGTGTTCCGTGTGCACTGGAGGATATCAGAATCCTGCTGGCATGTTGCCACGTACAAGATTTTGCTTCCCATTCACTTAATTGGTAGGCAATGACCTGAGCTACTCCTGAACCACTTAACGCTGCTGCCGACTCTCCAGAGCCTTTCTCATGGTTGTAAATACAGCAGACTGGGATGGGTTTCAAGTGAGTGTACAGTCCTGATTAAAATAATGGGAGCGGGGCCATCGAGGCGGTGTGATACTATCGCCAGTATGCACAAGGCTTGTTCCAGCCGTCATATTAGCTGGACTTCTTATCTGACCCGAACAATCGGTTTTTTTTTTGATCTGTTTGGCTCTCAGCACAAAACATCTTAAGAGCAGACCTATAAAATGTCACGGGTCAAAATATCTGGAGCATCATGGTTTCCAGGGAGCCAGTGAGATAATCATTTTACAGCACGGGTTGGAAAACAAAACAGAACACCTTTGTCTCCTCAAAGTCAGGTCTAAATTGAAGGACGATTATTCGGATCGCTTTCATTTCACGGGGCAAAAAAGGTTCAAATCAATTTCCATTCACCAGCTAAATATGCACGAGTAAGATCATTCGGCCCATCCTAGCTCATCGTCCGAACAAAAAATCTGCAGTGTCCCCCTGCCCGCCCACCCCCCATTATAGCATCTGTGTCTCTTCAATCAGCCTTGACCCCACAAACCCAACAATGCAGGCAGGCGTCTGCACTGTTAGCAAATGCGTAAAAATTGTTGTTTTTTTTACCCCTTGAGGTGGCAAAGCAGCTGTTACGAGTCGAGCTACTAGCTTGCCACGCTTCCCTTCTCCTTCGACCGCACACCTTCAGCTGTCTCAGCCCGCACACCTTCAGCTGTCTCCGACCGCACACCTTCAGCTGTCTCAGCCCGCACACCTTCAGCTGTCTCCGACCGCACACCTTCAGCTGTCTCCGACCGCACACCTTCACCTGTCTCCGACTGCACACCTTCAGCTGTCTCAGCCCGCGCACCTTCAGCTGTCCGCACAGTCGAATGTTCTCCCAAAACCACTCCATCGCTCTTCCCCTCCTTCAATAGTCACCGCCCCCAACGCTTCTCCCACCACTGCTTGGTATCTGGTTATTTACACCTCTGTGAAACACTCTGGGATATTTTTATTATGTTAAAGGCGCTATATAAGTGCAAGCTGTTGTGTGCTCCTCTACACGTTTGGAAAGCATGTGCACAATTTTTAATTGGGTGTCACGCCCCTCCCACTACCTTATCCAGAGGACCATTCCAAGTGTTGATCAGTGTTTGGCGAAGTTTCTGACATCAATCCTAATTGTGCCTCTCACCAGTTTGAACCTGCGCTCCTTGTCCTACTGTCCATGGCTCAGTCTGAAGTCGCGCCCTGAATTTACCATTGCTATACCATTTGTGCCCAGCTCTGGTCCCTTCTCATCCTTTCACGATGATAACCCTCATT
Source organism: Squalus acanthias (assembly GCA_030390025.1). NCBI lineage: Eukaryota > Metazoa > Chordata > Chondrichthyes > Squaliformes > Squalidae > Squalus > Squalus acanthias. Next base: position 63,644,933 of record CM059444.1, read on the forward strand.
ATACATGAAGGATTACTGAGATGACACATGGAGCATGGCATCTAGTTGTGGGCAGAGACGAGAAACAGAGGGCGGTGGAAAAGAAATGCAGCTACAACAACATCTTGCATTTATATAGCGCCTTTAATGTAGTAAAACGTCCCAAGGCGCTTCACAGGAGTGAGTATCAAACAAGAGTTGACACCGAGCCACATGAGGAGATATTAGGACAGCTGATCAAAAGCTTGGTCAAAGAGGTGGGTTTTAAGGAAGGAGAGCGAGGTGGAGAGGCGGAGAGATTTACAGAGGGAATTTCAGAGATTAGGACCTTAGCAGCTGAAGGCATGGCCACCAAGGGTGGGGCGATTAAAATCTAAAAATTAGGATGATTCTAGGTATTGAAAGTCTGGGAAAATATTGCCCCCATTTTGTGCATTGAGATCAATTTAAGCATGAAAATATTGATTGGCTTTTTTTGTAAATGGATCCATGACACAAATAAAGCACAATAAATGACCACACTGCTGCTAGCGTGAGATGAAGAAGAGTGGGAGGGGGCTCGTGTGGAGAATAAACACCGGCACAGACCAGTTTCTGTACTATAAAATTCTATGTCATGTTTTTTCACTTCTCAAGCAGTTAGTGAGCGACTTAACTGCTCTGCGTCCTTTCAATCCTGGCCCACTGCGCATCCCCACGCTCCACCATTGGCGGCCATGCCTTCAGCCGCCTGGGCCTTAAGCTTTGGAATTCCCTCCCTAAACCTCTCTGCCGCTCTCTCTCTCCCCCTTGAAGATGCTGCTTAAAACCGACCTCTTTGGCCAGGCGTTCAGTCACCTGTCCTAATGTTTCCTTCTTTCGCTCGGTGTCAACTTTTGTCCGATTATGTCCCCGTGAAGAGCCCTGGGACGTTCCACTACGTTAAAGGCGCTATATAAATGCACGTTGTTGTTGTATAAACATACCAAAGTTTGTTAACCCGACCCTAGAGTGTGCAAGTTTTGGTGTAAATAACGAAATGAAAATTCAGAAGCTCCCAATTTACCTACAATGCCCTGCATTTGTTTCGGCCCATAGTGGCAGTCTAGTTGAAGAATAGTTTGAAGTACAGTGAGCCATTGTTGTGTTATATTTGAAAGCCAGCCCAACCCAGATATAAAAAGGGTATTGCAGCAGAGCATCTTTTTTTTAAAAATCCTCTGCCAATTTTGTGCTCCTAGATCTGTCCATCTCAGCTTTGTAACATCCCTCTTTTCTTTCTGCCTGTCTTAACTTTGGGAGAATGCTCGACGGCTGTGCGACAGGGTTTATCACCAACTCCCTGCCATATACCCACCGTCTCTTTAAGTGACCTTAGCCTATGGAGAAAGTGGGATCAGTTAGGTTTAGTGTGGTTATTAACAAGTGATGCTGCAAATTTGTAGTTTAAGAAAGAGTAAATAAAATAAACCATCAAAGATTAGATTTAAAACTTTAGATTTAGATTCAGCATTTTTAATTAGCATGTTTTCCAATATAATAAGCCACTAAAGCAAGTTAATTAAATAGTTGAAGGAGAAAAAATTGCAGGGATATGGGGAAAGAGTGGGGGGAGTGGGACTAACTGGATCGCTCTTTGAAAGAGCCGGCGCAGACTCAATGGGCCGAATGGCCTCCTCCTGTGCTGTGCTATTCTATGATTCTATAATGGAATAAAAAGTCTTAAAAATAACAATCACAGATATCATTTGTAAAATTATATTTTACAGTAACATGGAACCAATGCCAAATATTAATTCAACAGAATATAATTTTTGCTTTTCAATAAAATTAATATTAATAATAAGTTTTAGTAAGGGGCCAGCATAAAGAGAATATGGCTCAGGGTTCAGCAGCGCAGTGGTTCTGTTACTGGATTAATAATCCAGAGAACGTGAGTTCAAATCCCACCATGGCAGTTTGAGAATTTGAAATCAGTTTTTTTTTAAATCAGTGTTTGGGGCAGTAGCATCATGGATACAAAACCGGCTAAATTTCACAGAGAGAGGAATAAAGATTGGGGCATACACATTGGATTAAGGCAGAATCAGAAATATCAAACAAACTTATTAAAAAAATATTATTTTAAAAACATATGTAATTCTTAATCATATTAGTGGAAACATCTGACATTCCACAAATATAAAATTAGTTTTTCAGGGCCAGAATGCTTGTTCAGCAGTTAGTACACCGCTAAAAACCCAGTTACACCTCTTTCAACAAGGCTTAACTTTTTTGGGGGTGGGTGGGGGTGGTTTAACAATGATATTCCAGCGTAACAGGGGAAATCTTCATCCTTCAGTGTGATTTCAACTGATTGCTGGCTCTGGGGAACTCCACAGTGCAACCTGTAGCGGAGTAGGGAACGACAGACGCCAGCTTCTGGATTTCCGCGGTTATCTGTGCGCACGCGCTAAATCCTGAAATCGCTGCCAGTTTCAGAGGGGCAATGACGGCAAACGCTGACAGTTTCGCTGTCATTACCACCGCAAAAATCCAAGCCAATATAGAAAATGCGTTGGCATCTTGAAATCAGTCCTCTAAGAGAAAAAACTTTTAAACAAACCCATATTTCTGCAGAGAAATTAAACACAACATTTTAAAATACTTCCTTAGAAAAATATGAAAATTGAGGAGTTCCGCAAAATGTTTTTTTAACCCTCAGCGTTTGCGATGCACTGAATTTTTTTCCCCCCCAATGGTTAATTTTTTTGCGAGGTATCGAATAAAGTTTAAAATTCCATCCCCCCCGCCCTATTTTAATATTTAAGCCTTTCAGGAATGTGCAGCAACGTAAAACATAAACCCAAAATTACAACGTGATAGTTATTAAAAGCGCTGGAATACATGATGAAGTGTATGTTGCCTTAATTCTACTTCATAATATTCAGCATTGTCGACGGGCAGGAAATGATAACGGCAGATGCTGAAAGATAAGAAAGAAGTTGAATTGAAAGCCCTGAAAGGAATTCCACACTAAAAGGTTGGATTTTCTAAAGTTTCTTTCCCCACATGTTGAAACCTCAATGTGATATTAAATAGCATTCACCACAGTAAGAAAAACTCAAGCAGAACATCAAATCTAATTCTCATTTTATCAGGATATTAATATCCGGGTTCCATACCGTATCTTTCAGTGTTCATGCAAAGTCGTTGAGCAGATTTTAGTTGTTCATTAAGAGCATAAGGACATAAGAATTAGGAGCAGGAGTCGGCCATACGGCCCCTCGAGCCTGCTCCGCCATTCAATAAGATCATGGCTGATCATCGACCTCAACTCCACTTTCCTGCCCGATCTCCATATCCCTCGATTCCCCTACAGTCCAAAAATCTATCGATCTCAGCCGTGAATATGCTCAATGATTCAACATCCACAGCCCTTTGGGGTAGAGAATTCCAAAGATTCACCACACTCTGAGTAAAGAAATTCCTCCTCATCTCAGTCCCAAATGGCCGACCCCTTATTCTGAGACTATGCCCCCTAGTTCTAGACACTCCAGCCAGGGGGAAACAACCTCTCAGCATCTACCCTGTCAATCCCCCTCAGAATCTTATATGTTTCAATGGGATCACTTCTCAATCTTCTAGACTCGAGAGAGTATCGGCCCAATCTACTCAATCCCTCCTCATAGGACAGCCCTCTCGTCCCAGGAATCAATCTAGTGAATTAAATCGTAACAAAATGGAAGGAATCAAGTCCTCTCCCAACTCAGGATTAAATTATTACAGTGAGCACGATTGAATCCGATATATTTAAAAAAAAGAACTATACTTGGTCACCTCAAGTAAAAACAAATTTAAATTATTCACCAACATTAAAAAAAAATCAGAAATTAAAAGCTTTGCAAATTAAAACCAGAATGGTTCCTCCCCTCCCATCCCCTCCACCCCTCTCCTGAAGGTGCTGACTCTTCCTGGAGTTTACTTCCACACTCGCCCCTACAGTACCTCATCCAAATGGCCATGTGTTGCGCCTGGGCATCAAGTGCCAGTCAGCTATTTAACCAGATCGAGCAGCACAGTCCAATGGTGTCCTCACTAAATGTCCACCAGCAGACACTTTCCGGTGGGGTTGGGGAGGAGGGGGGGTCAATGAACAGTGATCAGGAGGAGGAACCCTGACTCAGTTTTTTCCTCTATTTAGACCAGAAGTGTTGAGATCAGCTGTAGCACACTGGCTGAAAGAAGAAACAGGAAAAGTACTCAACAGATCATAGAATCGTACAGCGCAGGAGGCCATTCGGTCCATCGTGCCTGTGCCGGCTCTTTGAAAGAGCTCTCCTATCAGCATCTGTAAAGAGAAATGACCGATTTATGGTCTGGGCTTAAGCCTTTGGTCTGATGAAGGGTACACACCCAAAGAAATGACAATCTGCCCTTTCTCTTTATAGATACTGATGGATCTGCTGCATGCGTCCAACATTTTCTGCTTCTACTTCAGGCTTCCAGCATTTGCAGTTTTTGCTTTTTTTATTTTTCACGTAGCACCTGAAGCTGTTGCCCTGGCTGGCATCAATCAACTGAGCCCAGAGCGGACATTAAAACTGGGACCTTCTGGTCTGGAGGCCCAGCATCGCCCCGGGCACCAATACTTTAACAACAACAGAAAATGCTGGAAACACTCAGCAGGCAGGCCAGGCAGCATCCGAGGAGGGTTTCCAGCATTTTCTGCTGTTATTTCAGATTTCCAGCATCCGCAGTATTTTGCTATTGTACCAATACTTTAATGTTGCAGATTCTGAATCGAAGAAAGGGCTTCACGTCAACAGAAACAGTCTTAACAGGACGGCAATGCAGAAAGTCAAAATAAGACACACACTCTCCAACTCCAATTCATTCGTTCCCAGGATCTCAAAACCAATGTTGACCAATAGAAATCGCTGACTAACCACAGGTGAGGCTACGGGCGACACCGTTTCAGCCACATGCGCTAACATAAGAACATAAGAAATAGGAGCAGGATTAGGCCACTTGGCCCCTCGAGCCTGCTCCGCCATTCAATAAGATCATGGCTGATCTTGGGCTCAAAGCCACTTCCCCGTCCGCTCCCCATAACCCTTCACTCCCTTATCTTGCAAAAATCTGTCTATCTCCACCTTAAATGTATTTAATGACCCAGCCTCCACAGCTCTCTGGAGCAGAGAATTCCACAAATTTACGACCCTCTGAGAGAAGAAGTTCCTCCTCATCTCAGTTCTAAAAGGGCGACCCTTTATTCTGAAACTATGCCCCCGAGTTCTAGGTTTCCCCACGAGGGGAAACATCCTCTCTGCATCTACCCTGTCGAGCCCCCTCAGTATCTTATATGTTTCGATAAGATCACCTCTCATTCTTCTAAATTCCAATGAGTATAGGCCCAGCCTGCTCAACCTTTCCTCATAAGTCACCCCCCTCATCTCTGGAGTTAACCTAGTGAATCGTCTCTGAACTGCCTCCAATGCAAGTATATCCCTCCTTAAATAAGGAGACCAAAACTGTACGCAGTACTCGAGGTGTGGTCTCACCAATACCCTGTACAGTTGTAACAGGACTTCCCTGCTTTTATACTCCAACCCCCTTGAAATAAAGGCCAACATTCCATTTGCCTTTTTGATTACTTGCTGTTACCTGCATGCTAACTTTTTGTGTTTCATGTACAAGGACCCCTAGGTCCCTCTAACTTTAGTAGAAAAGGCCTCACACGTACTTCACACGTGGATATTTAGTGAACAAATATTTACCGCCATTCAGTAACCAAGGAAGTAAAGCACGCACAACCATCAAAAAAGCACTCGCACAATCTGCTTTTCCTCTCACCCTTTTACCAAGAAACACACAGAAAGTTAAAGTTCACCCACATACCCTGTGTGAACAGGAGTATTGAGATCACATGCCCAATGACAGTGTCTATTATTCATTTTTTAAATTTACTGATCAGAAACGCAATTAGCCACATCTGGATTCCCAATTAGCCACGTGGCTGAGGTCCAACATACTGGACAACACTGATCGAAACTTTGGAACTTCTTCAGTCTCTCCTTCTTTCTACAATATGCAGTTTTTTCAAAAAACACGATTTGACATTCACCAACTTCTTGACTCTCACCTCCGAGTCAGAAGGTCATGGGTTCAAGCCCACTTCGGGACTTGAGCTCATAACCCAGCCCGACACTTTCGTACAATGCCAAGGAAGTGCTTCATTGTCCGAGGGGCTGCCTTTCAGATGTGACATAAACCGAGGCCTTGCCTACCTGCTCAGATGGTCATAAAAAACATAACATCCCAACTTGGAAATACATCGCCATTCCCTTTATTGTCGCTGGGTCAAAATCCTGGAACTCACTACCGAACGGCACTGTGGGAGTACATTCACCACATGGAGTGCTTCAAGAAGGGGGCCTCAAACGGTCCATTTGGCCCAACCAGCCCACGTCGGTGTTTATGCTCCACACGAGCCTCCTCCCACCCTTTTTTTTTTTATTTAACCCCATCAACATATCCTTCTAACATCTCAAATCTCTCCTCATAACTATATGCAATCAACACTGCATCTTAAAGACCACTTTTGGATTAAATCATAAATACCCTGGGGCTGTTTTCACTGTTGTTTAACCGTAACGACAGAGGGATGGGTGTAAAACTGCCCAGAAACTGGCAGCCAGCAAACTGTTTAAAAGTTCCCTTCCGCTGCCCAGCTGTATATTTAATTTTGCCTTATGTGAAATGCACTCAAATGAGGGAAGGGCGAATAACCCGGGGAGGTCCCCTCTCGTGCCAGCAGTACGCAATGTACCTTGCAAAACGTGGCTGGCTCCGCTAATGTGTCAGGAGCAGGATTTCAGTCCCAAGTGTCAATTCGAGGGGGCAGATGTGTGCTATGGGCATTTGTCCACTGGTAACTGGTTTGCAATTGCACAAACACTTTTCACATAGGACCCTCGGATCTCATCGGGAAAAGACACTTTTATCCCTTCAATCCGGGCGGGATTTGAACTCAAGTCGTAAAGACAACAGGCTAGAGTCTAATGGGCCTATTTCTTACAGTGAGCAACATTCTGATTTTGTTCAGATTTATGTCCACTGCTTGAGCTAACAGCTATTGACAAAAACCGATGTCAACCATCATCTGCTTCATTACAATGATGCAAGACAACATTCACACGCGTGTGGGGCGTATACACCGGCTTGGGCTGAATGGCCCGTTTCTGTGTTGCACATTCTATGTAATGCTGTGTAAAATCAAAATTCCCGATTTTCAATACAACCTACACAAGCATGCAATGCTCACCATTTTAAAAACCAGGAGACAAGATGCAAAGTGTCAACCGTGGCTCAGTTGGTAGCACCCTCGCCTGAGTCAGAAGGGTGTGGGTTCAAGGTTGACACTCCAGTGCAGTATTGAGGGAGTGCTGCACTGTCAGAGGTGCTGTCTTACGGATGAGACGTTAAACCGAGGTCCTGTCTGCTCTCTCAGGTGGACGTAAAAGATCCCACGGCCACTATTGGAAGAGCAGGGGAATTCGCCCCAGTGTCCTGGGCCAATATTTATCCCTCAACCAACATCACTAAAACAGATTATTTGGTCATTATCACATTGCTGTTTGTGGGAGCTTGCTGTGCACAGATTGGCTGCTGCGTTTCCTACATTACAACAGTGACTACACTCCAAAAAGTACTTCATTGGCTGTAAAGCGTTTTGGGACGTCCGGTGGTCATGAAAGGCGCTATAGAAATACAAATCTTTCTTTTTTTTAAAAAAAAGATTTTTTCTTCCCTCTTTATATTCACTACTTCCCACTTTCTGCTCAAAAGTAGGGAGGGGAAATTGGTAATCATTTATTTTTAAGATCTGCTGCTGCTCGTTAAAGGAAGCCTGATTAAGGCCTGTTAATGAGCTTTCAGAGGAAAGTGGAAAACATCTTTGGTTTCTCCACAGCACGATTGGAAGATGAGTTCTCCCAGTGTCCTGGCCACCAAAATAAATGAACTGGTAATTTGCAGAGACATGAGCACATAATCTAGGTCGACACCAATGTAGCACTGATGTGGAGATGCCGGTGTTGGACTGGGGTTGGACAAATGTGAGAAGTCGCACAACACCAGGTTATAGTCCAACAGTTTTATTTGAAATCACAAGCTTTCGGAGCGCTGCTCCTTCGTCAGGTGAAGCACTGAGGGAGGGGCTATATTGTCTGAGGTGCTGCTTTTTGGATGAGACGTTAAACTGAATAACGTGGGTGGATGGAAAAGATCCCACGGCATTATTTCGAAGAAGAGCAGGGGAATTCCTCCTGATGTCCTGGCCAAAAATTATTCCTCATACAACATCATTAATAAACAGATTGAGTGATATATAGTTTTATATTACTGCTCATTTTACGAATTTAGGTCAAAGCTAGAGAGCAAATTCTTTCACATATTGAAATATCTCAAAGCATTGCTGCTGCTCTCGGCATTGTGTGCTGCTTGCCGACCCAACATCTGCTGCTTGGATCACCTTCCTCATCGCCAGTGGTCCCAAGGATTTACTCTTCATCTTCCCCTGGCTCCCTGGCTTTACGTCATTGGGTTTCACCCCCACTGCTCCTCATTCCTATGCTGGTCCACTGGATCCGCCGGTGTGCACTAAAACATAGACTCATGTGGACAGAAGGAGGCCATTCGGCCCATCGTGCCTGTGCCGGCTCTTTGGAAGAGCGATCCAATTAAGTCCCACTACACCGCTCTTTCCCCACAGCCCTGCAAATTTTTACCTTTCAAGTATTTATCCAATTCCCTTTTGAAGGTTACTATTGAATCTGCTTCCACCGCCCTTTCAGGCAGCGCATTCCAGATCACAACAACTCGCTGCTTAAATTATTTTTTCTCATGCCGCCTCTGGTTCGCTTGCCGATTACCTTAAATCTGTGTCCTCTGGTTACCGACCCTTCTGCCACTGGAAACCATTTCTCCTTATTTACTCGATCAAAACCCTTCATGATTTTGAACACCTCTATCAAATCTCCTCTCAACCTTCTCTGCTCGAAGGAGAACAACCCCAGCTTCTCCAGTCTATCCACATTACTGAAGTCCCTCATTCCTGGTACCTAAAGAGTGGTGCCCAGGAATGAACACAATACTCCACCATGAGGCCTAACCAGTGATTTATAAATGTTTAACATAACTATCTTGCTTTTGCACTCTTATGCCTCTGTTTATAAAGCCAAGGATCCCATATGCTATTTCAACAGCTGTCTCAACTTGTCTTGCCACCTTCAACGATTTGTGCACATACACCCCCAGGTCTCTCTGTTCCGGCACCCCCTTTAAAATTGTACGCTTTAGTTTATATTGCCTCTCATCATTCTTCCTTCTAAAATGTATCACTTCACACTTCTCGGCATTAACTTTCACCTGCCGTGTGTCTGCCCATTTCACCAATCTGTGAATGTCCACCTGAAGTCTGTTACTATTCTCCTCACTGGTTACTACATTTCCGAGTTTTGTGTTATCTGCAAATTTTGAAATTATGCCCTGTATACCGAAGTTTAGGTCATGAGCATACATTAACTATGGGCCTCCGCTGGACCCCAGAATCAACCTGTGTCACGTATCGCTCTCCGCTCGTCCTTGCCCCTCTGCTTCCACAAGTGCCTCAGCTGATAAGCTGTCCCTCGAGTGACTCCTGCATTCACCCCTCGCCACAGCAGATTCCAACCATGAACGTTGGTTCATGAACACTTCAAACTGACAACGAGTTGACATCATACCATCACAGGGCCTCAAAATTTAACTTCGATCTGTTTCATATTTTCTCCTCCCTGTCCCCAAGTCGCTTACAACTGAACGCTCAAGCTCACAACTGCCTAGCCTTTGGCCCTCCATTCACCATGATGTTGATTTGTTCAATTTCTCCCTCACCTTCACCTTTAATGCTCTTGTCTCAAAAGAATTGACACCAAAGGTCATTTTTTCAGCCAATTAAACTGAGTATGAAAGTTGTGGGTTCAAGTCTCACTCCAGAGACTTGAGCACAAATTCTCGGCTGACTCTCCTAGTTCAGTACTGGGGGAGTGCTGCACTGCCAGAGGTGCCGTCTTTCGGATAAGACATTAAACTGCCCTCTCAGATGGACGCAAAAGATCCCATGGCTGTTCACTATTCGAAGAAGAGCAAGGGAGTTCTCTCCGGTGTCCTGGGGCCAATATTTATCCCTCAACCAACATTCACTAAAACAGAAGATCTGGTCATTACCTCATTGCTGCTCTTGCTGTGCGCAAATTGGCTGCCGCGTTTCCCTCATGACCACAGTGACTACGCTTCACAAGTACTTCATTGGCTCTAAAGCGCTTTGGGATGTCCTGAGGTTGTGAAAGGCGCTATAGAAATACAATGTTCTTACTTTACTTCTTCTGAGGCAGTTTTTTTTCAGTCAATCAAATGACAAAGAGCTGAAGATAGACTGATTTTTCAGCATCTAAAAACAGGAAACAGGGCTACTGCCAATAAGTGTAACTGGCAGACCCAGGGGCCCAACTATACCTGGATGTGTAAACATGCCCATGGCACGCCGAGGGATAACCTCACGGGATTATATCAACAGATGCGTGACGGGGTAGTGTGGAAGATCTCAGACCAGCGCTTTCTCAGATGGGATTAATCACTCCTCTCCAATGTGTTTCTTTTTAAAAGTTAAAAATAAATTGACGAGTATAGTGGCATTGTGAACGGTTGAGTCATTACTGCAGAATAAGCTGTCCCATTGACAAGAGGCCAGTGCCTGTTTATACCTCCCGGTGTACCGCTTTGCAAGACGACATACTGGGAGGTATAAACAGGCAATACTTATATACTTATGGCAGAGGGGTCGGTAACCAGAGGGCACAAATTTAAGGTAATTGGCAAAAGAACCAGAGGGGAGATGAGGAAAAAACTTTCACACAGCGAGTTGTGATCTGGAATGCGCTGCCTGAAAGGGCGGTGGAAGCAGATTCAATAGTAACTTTCAAAAGGGAATTGGATAAATACTCGAAAAGGAAAAATTCACAGGGCTAAGCAGGGGAGTGGGACTAATTGGAGAGCTCTTTCAAAGAGCCAGCACAGGCACGATGGGCCGAATGGCCTCCTTCTGTGCTGTATCATTTTATGATTCGATGATTTTTACATTAAACTGCAGAAGATAAGCCTTGAAGTGTAATACAATGCAAACCTGGTGAATGTAATGAAGGAACAACATGCTACAAATATTCTACAGAGAGGTCGTGTAGCCTGCAGTGCAATACGTGAGTGTCAAAACAATGAAAGATATAGATGAGGTGGAAGCAAACAAGCTATTTATCTTGGACGAGCAGAAGATTGGAGGATACCAGTACAAAATTCACAAGTCCCCAGAGCAAGGTTGGAAAGTAGGAAAAATCTTTTTTCCCCTCACAGCATAGAAGATGTGGAAAGGGAGTGGGGACAATGGACAATTTTAAAAAAGGAACATCCCCGATATCTTTTGAGAAGGGCTACTGAGTAACATAGAGAGATTTAACAACATGAGTTCAATTTCCACGCCCCCGCTCCCCACCCGAAGAGAAGCTGGGGAAGGAACATTGTGTTCTGCAGGGTTCAACAGGCAGTGTGAGAGGGAAGTCCATGACAGAGTCAATCAGATATGGACTGCTGATGGAGCGGCCATTTTGGGCCAAATAGGCTTTTCATGCTTTGGATTTTCTTACGTGACTTCGAGTGTCAGAAGACTGAATTATGAGGATAACTTGGAAAAAGTGGACTCCTGAAAGGAGGCAGATAAGAAACAGCATTCTGAGCAAAATGCAAAAAGGAAAACCAATTATTTCATGGCAGGAATGAAATCAACATTGCTGCACACAGGAAATAGAAAGCATACAACTTGTTTAATTCATTGTTTCTCAAACCATCTTTTTGACGGGACATTAAACCGCGGCCCTTACCCTGTACAAGTGGCTGTTGAAGCCCCCCAAAGCATCACTCAAGAAGCAAGGAGTTCTGCCGGTATCCTGGCCAACAAACCTCACTTAATTAACACCACCAAAAACGGATTACATAGAGCCTACAGCTCCGAAAAAGGCCATTCGGCCCAACTGGTCCATGTCGGTGTTTATGCTCCACATGAGCCTCCTCCTGTCCCTCTTCATCTAACCCTATCAGCATAACCCTCTATTCCTTTCTCCCTCATGTGCTAAACTGACCATTCATCTCATTGCTGTTCATGGAATGCTGCTGGTGCAGAATGGGTGCTGCATTCACCCACATAACAAACACCTCTGGACTTCTACAGTTCTTAGGCAGTCCCTGGGAACCGAGGATGACTTGCTTCCACATTAAAAATGAGTTCTCAGGTGACTGATGAGTCCAATGCGGGACCTACAGTCTCTGTCACAGGTGGGGCAGACGGTGGTTGAAGGGGCGGGTGGGTGGGGTGCTTGGGTTGACGTGCGCTCCTTCCGCTGTTTGCGCTTGGCTTCCGCTTGCTCCTGGCGAAGAGACTCATGGTGCTCGGCGCCTTCCCGGATGCTTCTCCTCCACTTTGTGCGGTCTTGGGCCAGGGATTCCCAGGTGTCAGTGGGGATGTTGCACCTTTTCAAGGAGGCTTTGAGGGTGTCCTTGAAGCGTTTCCTCTGCCCACCTGGGGCTCTCTTGCCGTGTCGGAGCTCCGAGTAGAGCGCTTGTTTTGGGAGTCTCGTATCGGGCATGTGAACGATGTGACCTGTCCATCGGAGCTGATCGAGCGTGGTCAAAGCTTCGATGCTGGGGATGTTGGCCTGAGCGAGAACACTGACGTTGGTGCGTCTATCCTGCCAATGGATTTGCAGGATCTTGCGGAGGCAGCGTTGGTGGTACCTCTCTAGTGCTTTGAGGTGCCTGCTTTACATGGTCCATGTCTCTGAGGCATACAGCAGGGCGGGTATCACTGCTGCTCTGTAGACCATGAGCTTAATGCCGGGTTTGCGGTCCTGGTCTTCAAACACTCTCTTCCTCAGGCAACCGAAGGCTGCACTGGCACACTGAAGGCGGTGTTGGACTTCGTCATCGACGTCTGCCCTTGTTGACAGTAGGCTCCCGAGGTATGGAAAGTGGTCCACATTGTCCAAGGCCTTGTCGTGGATTTTGATAATCGGGGGGCAGTACTGTGTGGTGGGGGCAGGTTGGTAGAGGACCTTTGTCTTCCGGATGTTTAGTGTAAGGCCCATGCTCTCGTACGCTTCGGTGAAGGTGTTGACGATGGTTTGGAGTTCGACCTCCGAGTGAGCGCAGACGCAAGCGTCGTCTGCAGTAATCCATTGCATTAATCACTTTCAGACACAAGGCGGCAAAAAGACAGACAGACTTGCATTTCTATAGCGCTTTTCACGACCACCAAAAGCGTTTTTCAGCCAATGAAGTACTTTTTGAAGTGTAGTCACTGTTGTAATGTAGGAAACACGGCAGCCAATTTGCACACAGCAAGCTCCCACAAACAGCAATGTGATAATGACCAGATAATCTGTTTTTAGTGATGTTGATTGAGGGATAAATATTGGCCCAGGACCCCGGGGATAACTCCCCTGCTCTTCTTCAAAATAGTGCCATGGGACCTTTTACATCCACCTGAGAGAGCAGACGGGGCCTCGGTTTAACGTCTCACGTGGAAGAGGGCACCTCTGACAGTGCAGCACTCCCTCATTATTGCACTGGAGTGTCAGCAAGATTTTTGTGCTCAAGTCTCTGGAGCGGGACTTGAACCCACAACCTTCTGACTCAGCGAGGGTGCTGCCCACCGAGCCACTGGCTGACAAAACAAATGCAAGCGTATTATTAGGTGCTGCAAGAGTCTGGATACCTTTGCACCATCTCCTGCACGAGTCATCACACGAACTGCACCTTTTAATCTGCTTGCGGAAGGAGGTTTTCTCATGACATTCTTTCACTTTTGCTTTAAGCATACTTTCTGCAGTCAAGCAAAACCAAACAACGCATTTCCCAGACTTCAAACGAGTGAAATATTTAATTCGGCGTCAGTGCAAACCCACAGTCCAGCAAGGTACATAATGCGGAGAGATATCCACTCACGCTATGGACTCTGGATAACCCAGGACATGCCACCCACAGCTCCTCGTTGCCAGGGCTTTTAAGGCCAACACACCCATATGAACAGAAGCCCACAAGTTTAAAGATGCTGCTTCCTGTTTTAGAGCCCTACATCGGGAAAGTTTAATGTACAGTGGAGACCTTTAAATAAGTGAGGTCACACTCAAGTTTTCGTTCAGAAAATTGAACTGATCTTATCAAGTCTTGATTGTGCCATTGTTTTTTTCTCCCCTCAACATAATCCTTTGAGCTGCGAATTTTCTTTGTGCCTTTTAAAGTAAAAGAGCTTGATGCTGTTGAACAGCTACAACTCTCTTTATATGTTCAGATGGCCTGAAGTTCCCAAGAACAGTTTCAAACAACAACTTGCCTTTACGTAGTGCCTTTAATGTAGAAAAACATCCCAAGGCGCTGCACAGAACAGTACGGCATAACAAATGACACCAAGCCAAAGATGGAGATATTCGGAGGGGGGTGCCAAAAGATGTGCAGTTTGGTTTAAAAATAGGAGCTCCTCCGGTGGCTTGGTGGGTAAATACCCCACCCATCCGGGTACCGGCTCTTCCCGCTTTGATTCCCGGTCCACGCGAAGTTAGCTAATCTCGGTCAGCTTGCAGTCGGGATCCTGCAATTAATTTCAGTGCCCTTGGATCACTCCTGATCACGAGCCAGTGAACTCTGTTGAAAAATGTGTGTGTGCGCGTGTGTGCAAGCGTGAGTATGTGTACGCAAGCGAGTGTGTGAATTTACGTATGTGCGTGGCTGCGTGTGAATATGTATGTGCATCTGAGTGTGAGTGAGTGCGAGTCAGTGTGTGCGAGTATGTGAGTGTGTGTTAGTGTGTGTGTATGTGAGTGTGTGTATGTGCGAGTGTGTGTGTGTTAGTGTGTGTGTGTGAGTATGAGTGTGTGTATGTGCGAGTGTGTGTGTTAGTGTGTGTGTGAGTATGTGAGTGTGTGTATGTGCGAGTGTGCGTGTGTTAGTGTGTGTGTGCAAGTGTGTGAGTGTGTATGTGCGAGTGTGCGTGTGTTAGTGTGTGTGTGCGAGTGTGTGTATGTGCAAGTGTGCGTGTGTTAGTGTGTGTGTGAGTCTGTGAGTGTGTGTATGTGTGAGTGTGTGTGTGTTAGTGTGTGTGTGAGT
Organism: Squalus acanthias; assembly: GCA_030390025.1. Taxonomy (NCBI): domain Eukaryota; kingdom Metazoa; phylum Chordata; class Chondrichthyes; order Squaliformes; family Squalidae; genus Squalus; species Squalus acanthias. Next base: position 63,660,122 of record CM059444.1, read on the forward strand.
ATGTGAGTGTGTGTATGTGCGAGTGTGTGTGTGTGAGTATGTGAGTGTGTGTATGTGCGAGTGTGTGTGTGTTAGTGTGTGTGTGAGTATGTGAGTGTGTGTATGTGCGAGTGTGTGTGTGTTAGTGTGTGTGTGTGTGAGTATGTGAGTGTGTGTATGTGCAAGTGTGTGTGTGTTAGTGTGCGTGTGTGAGTATGTGAGTTTGTGTAAGTGAGTATTTTTTTATTCATTCATGGGATGTGGACGTCGCTGGCAAGACCAGCATTTATTGCCCAGCACTAATTGCCCTCGAGAAGGTGGTGGTGAGCGCCTTCTTGAACTGCTGCAGTCCGTGTGGTGAAGGTGCTCCCACTTAGGGAGGGAGTTCCAGGATTTTGACCCAGCGACGATGAAGGAATGGCCGATATATTTCCAAGTCAGGATGATGTGTGACTTGGAGGGGAACATCATGCCGGTGGTGGAGGGAGTGAATGTTTAAGGTGGTGGATGGGGTGCCAATCAAGCGGGCTGCTTTGTCCTGGATGGCGTTGAGCATCCAGTGTTGTTGGAGCTGCACTCATCCAGGCAAGTGGAGAGTATTCCATCACACTCCTGACTTGTGCCTTGTAAATGGTGGAAAGGCTTTGGGGAGTCAGAAGGTGAGTCACTCGCTGCAGAATACCCAGCTTCTGACCTGCTCTTGTTGCCACAGTATATATGTGGCTGGTCCAGTTAAGTTGCTGGTAAATAATGAACCCCAAGATGTTGATGGTTGGGGATTCGGCAATGGTAATGCCGTTGAATGTCAAGGGAAGGTGGGTTGACTCTCTCTTGTTGGAGATAGTCATTGCCTGGCCCTTGAGTGGCGTGAATGTTACTTGTCACTTATCAGCCCAAGCCTGGATGTTGTCCAGGTCTTGCTGCATGCTGGCATGGACTGCTTCGTTATCTGGGGAGTTGCGAATGTGTGTATGTGCGAGTGTATGTGTGAGCGCAAAAGTATGGGGGGGGTGGGGAGGAGGCAGGCGGAAGAGAGATATTGGGTTTAGATAGGATCACACTTGGCTGTGGTTCCGCCACAGGTGAATGTCTTGATGCTCGCTGCCTTGGCTGACCTACGGGAGGTCGCGGAGCGTCTGTGGAACTGCCAGTCAGCGTCTTTACAAACGGACAGGGGGACATTGGGTGGAAGAAAAGGGAAAAAAAAAATAACTTGAGCGAAAGTAATCCAAAAAAGTGAATTCAACCATGAAAGGCAAGATACAGTCACATCTCAATCTATCGACAGGTCATGAACTTGTCAACACATGGCCGTATGTGCACCTATCTGCACAGTTACCGCCATCAGGAAACCAAAGCTACCTGGTTGCCATGGTGTCGCCCTCCTTAATATGCTGGCTTTATGTTTACATACTCCACTGATTTTAGAGGCTGATTTTGATTTTCTGTTAAACAAACTTTGGCATCTATCCCAAACCTCAAATCAAAATATTTACCATAGTTCCTGGGAAACACTGCTCTGTATTTCAGGTACATTGTGGAAGCTCCAATTAACTCGGAAACTTGGCTTCTAATCCAGCGCAGCAGATATGAAGGCTTTGCTCTCTCACACAGATGGCTGCTAAAGGCTTCATCCAATTAAATATTGGTAAGACGGAAGCCATTGCCTTCAGTCTCCACCACAAACTCCGTTCTCTAGCCACCAAATCCATCCCTTTCCCTGGCCACTGTCTGAGGCTGAACCAGACCATTTGCAACCTTTGGCGTCCTATTTGACTCTGAGCTGAGATTCAGACTCCATATCTGAGACTCCACTCCAGAGACTTGAGCACAAAAGTCTAGGCTGATACTCCAGTGCAGTGCTGAGGGAGTGCTGCACTGTCGGAGGTGCCGTCTATCAGATGAGACGTTAAACTGAGGCCCCGTCTGCCCTCTCAGGTGGACGTAAAAGATCCAATGGCACTATTTCGAAGAAGAGCAGGGGAGTTCTCCCTGGTGTCCTGGCCAATATTTATCCCACAATCAACATCACTAAAACAGATTATTTGGTCATTATCACATTGCTGTTTGTGAGAGCTAGCTGTGCGCAAATTGGCTGCTGCATTTCCTACATTACAACAGTGACTACACTTCAAAAATTACTTCATTGGCTGTAAAGCTGGGTTGGCAGGAATGACGTATGAGGAGAGATTGGGTCGATTGGGCTTATACTCGCTGGAGTTTAGAAGAATGAGAGGAGATCTCATTGAAACTTATAAAATTCTAACAGGGCTAGACAGACTGGATGCAGGAAGGATGTTCCTGATGGCGGGTGAGTCCAGAACAAGAGGTCACAGTCTAAAGATAAGGGGTAAGCCATTTAGGACTGAGATGAGGAGGAATTTCTTCACCCAGAGAGTGGTGAACCTGTGGAATTCTCTACCACAGAAGGTAGTTGAGGCCAAGTCAGTAAATATATTCAAGAAGGAGTTAGATATATTTCTTAAGGCTAAAGGTATCAAGGGATATGGGGAGAAGGCAGGTACAGGGTATTGAGTTTGGATGATCAGCCATGATCTCATCGAATGGCGGAGCAGGCTCGAGGGGCCGAATGGCCTACTCCTGCTCCTATCTTCTATGCTTCTATGTAAAGCGTTTTGGGACATCCTGAGGTCATGAAAGGTGTTTCATAAATGGAAGTGTTTCTTTCTTTCTATCTATATCCTCTCCATCACCATGCCCACCTACTTCCACCTCCGTAACATCGCCCATCTCCACCCCTGCCTCAGCTCACCTGCTGCTGAAACCCTCATCAATGCAATCAATTTTTACCTCTAGACTCAACTATTCAAATGCTCACCTGGCTGGCCTCTCAATTTGTACCCTCTATAAACTTGACCTCATCCAAAACTCTGCTGCCCGTACACTAACTCGCACCAAGTCCTGTTCACCCATCGCCCCTGTGCTCGCTGACCTACATTGGTTCCCGGTCCAGCAATGCCTTGATTTTAAACTCCTCATCCTTGTTTTCAAATTTTTCCATGACCTCGCGCCCCTCACTATCTCTGTAACCCCCTCCAGCCCAACAACCCTCCGCGATTTCTACACGCCTCCAATTCCAGCATCTTGCGCATTCCCCGATTTTCATCGCTCCACCAGTGGCGACTGTGCCTTCAGCTGCCTAGGCCTTAAGCTCTGGAATTCCCTCCTTCTCCTCCTTAATGCCCACCTGTCTTAATAACTCCTTACAGAAAAGCAAAATACTGCGAATGCTGGAAATCTGAAATAGAGACAGATAATGCTGGAAAACACTCAGGTCAGGCAGCATCTGTGGAGAGAGAGAGAAACAGAGTTAACGTTTCAGATTGATGAACTTGAACGACTTGAACGTTAACTGCGTTTCTCTCGCCATAGGTGCTGCCTGACCTGCAGAGCATTTCCAGCATTTTCGGTTTTTATTTCTAACATCTCCTTTTGTGGCTCGGTGTCAAATTTTGTTTGATAACGCTCCTGTGAAATACCTTGGGACGTCTTATTGCGTTAAAGGCACTTTATAAACACAAGTTGTTGCTGTTGTTTATGCTATGGATAAAGTTGGTTTGGGAAATTTCATACTCGTCTTCAAACTGGCAAATTATTCATTGTAATAGAGTGGGATGTTGCATCGTTCAAATAAGGCAGAAGTGTCTAGGCTTTTTGTTTCGTGGGTCACACAGGTGCATGCAATGGGTCCTGGGATGCTATATATAAAGTTTTAATCCATGTTCCTATTGATTTGCAAATATCTCAAGTTGCTGGTACCAAAAACTTGTGTGTCCTGATTTAGAGTTTAAAAAGAAAGAACTTGCATTTACACAGATCTCAGGACGTCCCAAAGCGCTTTACAGCCAATGAAACACTTCTGAAGTGAAGTCACTGTCGTAATGTAGGAAACGCAACAGCAAGCTCCCACAAACAGCTATGTGATAATGACCTGATCATCTGTGGGTTTTTTTTTTAAATGATGTAGGTTGAGGGCTAAATATTCACCAGGACATTGGGGAGAACTCCACCTGCTCTTCTTTAAAATAGTGCCATGTGATCATTCACGTCTACCTGAGAGAGCAGACGGGACCTCGGTCCAACGCCTCATCTGAAAGACAGCACCTCTGACAGTGCAGCACTCCCTCAGTACTGGCACTGGAGTGTCAGCCTGGATTTTGTACTCAAGTCTCTGGAGTGGGACTTGAAGCCACAACCTTTTGACTCAGAGGCGAGAGAGAGAGAGAGAGAGTGCTGCCCACTGAGGCACCCGACACTCCACCAATGAAACAACCGTGCTAACAACAGCCCCTTCCAAACCTCCCAGCTCCCAAACAGAGCAATCCAGCAGATAAGAAATAAGCACAGATAGGACTGAGTTGCTTGAGATTCGAGGGCCAGATTGCCAGATAGATTGGATAGCACCAGGAACTTCCTAACACAGAGTCACAAATGTCTGTAATAATTTCAGGGGGAAGCAGCGGATAGATCTTCGAGGCATCAAAAAGACAGCTGGATATTAATCTAGGAGAATTAGGACACTGGAGGGTGGGCTTCAATGGAAGAGCCAGGTCGCATTTATTGTCCATCCCTAGTTGCCCTGAGAAGATGGCAGTGGGCCTTCTTGTGGTTGCACAACTGTGAGGCTTGCTTGGCCACTTCAGAGCTCTTTAAGAGTCAACCACATTGTGTGGAATAGTCGCATACAGGTGAGGTTCCTTTCACTGAAGGACTCTGAAACCAGATTTATTAAATTCAATTTCACAACTTGCCATGATGGGATTTGAATGCTCAACCTCTGGCTTGATGGTCCACCAGTACAACCATTACATCACCATATTTGTACTCGAGGGATGGGCTTCAATGGGATAATTAGAATATGAGAAGGCTAAGCTTCAATGGGAGAGTTCGGGTACTAGAGAGGTGAGCTCTCAGGGAGAGTAGGGTACCAGAGGGATTAGCTTTGAGCGGAGAGTTGGGATGTTAGAAGTCTGACGAGAGATCAAACAGCAAAAACTAAACTGAAACATTAAAACTGCGTTGAAAGTAAAAATAAATTATGACTGTTTCAGAGGGAGAAAAATGAACTTAACAAAAGAAAGTTCAGAAAGAAGGAAAGACTTTCGTTTATATTTTATTTTTCATTTTTCATGACTTCAGGACGTCCCAAAGCTCTTTACAGCCAATGAAGTACTTTTCGAAGTGGAGTCACTGTTGTAATGTAGGAAATGCGGCAGCCAATTTGCGCACAGCAAGCTCCCACAAACAGCAATGAAATAATGACCGGATAATCTGTTTTTTTTAGTGATGTGGGCTGAGAGATAAATATTTGCTTACGACTTACAGAAGTTTTTTTTAAAAAAGCCTTTATGTGTGACTAATAATGGTCTCCAAGTTGCAGCAAAGGGAGCTACGTAAAAGCAGCAAACCATCTTTGGATCGAAATTGACAGCTTCTAACAGCGTTCTGTCAGCACTCGTTACACAGTGCTAGCTCAGTATTGTGGGTGTCATGTGGAATTCCAGTGCAGGGTTAAATCTGGGTCAGTATATTCTTGAAAGGCTAATTTTATCTGACCAGGGTTAGCAGTGAGAATGTCCCCAGACAACATAAATGTTGGCTACAGTACAATTAAGAAAGACAATATGTGGTTAGGATTAGGTTTTTTTTTTAACATTTTTTTCTTTAACCCTTTATGCACAAAGTTCCCTTTGTAGTTTTTCAAGTCGCGCATGTGTTTTCCATCAAACGACAGCTGCAAAACCTGATCCTGAATATTTCAAGGGAAGAAATAAAGAAACGAGGAACAGATCTTCACTTCAAAAAAAAACAAATTGTGACCGAGTTACAATGTTATTCTCGGTACGCAAGTGCTGCCACAATTCTCAAATATAGAAGTGGTTTCAGCTTACAAGCTGTTTGGATATTCTGAATGTTCAGAATGTACCAGACCCAAAATAGGATCCGTGAACTCCATAGCATCAATGGTATTCTTGCTTCCTGGTCTTTTAACATAATTACTTTTTTTTTTGAAGAACAAAACATAAATATGGATTCTATATGACACAAACTTTTAAGTGCGTGTGATCATGTTGTATTTGGATGCCTTTCCCGTTTAGCAGACGTGATGTATACACTCAAATCTAATTATACCTAAAACTCTGGGCTTTTTTTTATTCATTCATGCATGGCATGTGGGCGTCGCTGGCAAGGCCAGCATTTATTGCCCATCCCTAATTGCCCTCGAGAAGGTGGTGGTGAGCCGCCTTCTTGAACTGCTGCAGTCCGTGTGGTGAAGGTGCTCCCACAGTGCTGAGGTAGGGAGTTCCAGGATTTTGACCCAGTGGCGATGAAGGAACGGCCGATATATTTCCAAGTCAGGATGGTGTGTGACTTGGAGGGGAACTTGGAGGTGGTGGTGTTCCCATGCGCCTGCTGCCCTTGTCCTTCAGGTGTTAGAGGTTGCAGATTTGGGAGGTGCTGTCGAAGGAGGCTTGGCGAGTTGCTGCAGTGCATCTTGCAGATGGTACCATTAATCTGTTGCCATTAATCTCATAATAAAAACAACACTTTGAACAATAGCAGCCAGATGGTGAAGTACCACTGAAATGAACAGAGGCTTTCGTAAGATGAGCCCTCAATGAGGAATAATGACTTGTGTCGGTCCTTTGAATTTCCAATAAAGGTTTAACTGCGTCATGATTTTGGCAGCAATATTTCATTTTAAGATTAAAAATTGCACGAGTACTGCTTCACATGTAGGAGTTGAAAATTGAAAGAGCTACATACTACAGGATGAAGGAAACCATGCTGGGGGTGGGAGGAGGTATACAAGGGGTCAACCTACCTGGTCTGGATTGTCTTTGGGTTCATCGCTATTTCATTAGTGCCTGAAGCAGGTGGCGATACTCTCTTATCTTCACTGTTGTATCATCCTGGTCTTCCCTCTTCAGGGTTGCAGAGCCGGGGAAGAGGGTGACAGGATTGTGGGGGAGTCCAAAACGAGGGGCTATAACCATCAGATAGTCACTAATAAATCCAATAAGGAATTCAGGAGAAACCTCTTTACTCAGAGAGTGGTGAGAATGTGGAACTCGCTATAGATGCCTTTAAGGGGACGCTGGATAAACACATGAGGGAGAAAGGAATAGAAGGTATGGTGAGGGGGTTAGATGAAGAAATGTGGGAGGAGGCTCGTGTGGAGCATAAACACCGGCCTGGACTTGTTGGGCTGAACGGCCTGTTTCTGTGCTGTAATTCTATGTAATTCTTGTATAGATTGCCAGGGAGGAGATCTGGACAGTTTATAGTTCCCCTACCATGGTTAAGAATCCACACACTGCTCTCTGCGAGTGGCAAACATTCCACACATGTTTGTGGTGACAGCGAGAGAAGATTAAGACGACCGAGAGAATTGCTGTAGAACTGTGTATTCCGCAAACGCCATAAAAACAATATGTAAACTATTGCAAAATCTGGAACTCTTCATGGGGGCTGCAAGAGGGCATTAACAGCCAAGGGCGACATGCATCAGAAGCCTTGGTGTGTTTTTTTTTAAAATTCGTTTATGGGATGTGGGCGTCGCTGGCAAGGCCAGCATTTATTGCCCTTGAGAAGGACGTGGTGAGCTGCCTTCTTGAACCGCTGCAGTCCGTGTGGTGAAGGTACTCCCACAGTGCTGTTAGGGAGGGAGTTCCAGGATTTTGACCCAGTGACGATGAACGATCGGCGATGTACTTCTAAGTCAGGATGGTGTGTGACTTGGAGGGGAACTTGGAAGTGATGGTGTTCCCATGCCCCTGCTGCCCTTGTCCTTCTAGGTGGAAGAGGTCGCGGGTTTGGGAGGTGCTGCCGAAGAAGCCTTGGCAAGTTGCTGCAGTGCATCTTGTAGATGGTACACACTGCAGCCACGGTACGCCGGTGGTGGAAGGAGTGAATGTTTAAGGTGGTGGATGGGGTGCCGATCAAGCGGGCTGCTTTGTCCTGGATGGTGTCGAGCTTCTTGAGTGTTGTTGGAGCTGCACTCATCCAGGCAAGTGGAGAGTATTCCATCACACTCCCGACTTGTGCCTTGTAGATGGTAGACGGCACAGTGAGTGCAGTCGCAGCATCTGGCCCATAAGGATTAGCAATGCTGGTCAGAAAAAGCACCACCAAGTGCAGTGCCCCCAACTGCAGTCCTGACCTTATAATGGGGCACTTTCCACGTACCACTGCTAGACTAAATGATTTGTCTCAGCGAGACATCTTGCAACATATCCTGCCAATGTACTTGCACAAAGCACTAGGATTTCACATAAAAATTGCAGGATGCAGGAAAAAGCTGATTTCCATGTAGAACTAAGTAATGATGAATCATTTTTTGGACCAAATCACTCGCCCTAATTAGTGCTATTGCTCAAATATCCCTTATGTGCCACTATAAGGATAGTTTTTTTTAAACCAAGAAATACAATAGATTTGTTAAATTTAAACCACTCAATTTTTTTTCGGGATGGGGGAATTTTGTGCTCATTAAGGTTCAGGATGTCAGTGCTGGGGAATTGGAAGTTTTCCACTTTTTAAATCCTGCAGCACTCACAGGTTAAATACGGAACACATTACACGTAAAGTGAACTACTTTTATGCTGTCGAACAATGGCCTTGAAATTAGGCTGTGCAATTATTAGTGTCTGATTACATAACGCGCGCATATGAAATTATTTTGTCGGCTATTTTAACAGAAGTTTCAGCCCAATATTGCACAGAATGATTTCAAAGTTAAAGTGCCTTAACCCAGGGGTGTACAAATTACTGCCCGTGAGACATACCTTGGCAACAAGCCCCAAAGGCCAAGATACTCAGTTCCACTTGGGTTTACATTTCTTATTCACTGGTTTGTCCTGCTTGACTTTTCTAGGTCTGGACATTTGGGGGGGTCTATTCTTAGTGTTGTTGCCTCTGCGGCAGAAAGAAAGAAACATTTGCAGGGCCATGCGGAAAGGGCGGGGGAGTGGGGCTAATTAGATAGCTTTTCCAAAGAGCCGGCACAGGCACGATGGGCCGAATGGCCTCCTTCTGTGCTGTATCATTCTATCAACTTGCATTTATAAGGTGCCTTACACAGCCGCAGTCCCACTGAGGCTTAGGATACGGTCCACGGCAATACTGAACAAAATAGGCAACAGAATGCAAACCTGTCTTCACTTCAGACTACTTTGGCATTTCCCCCTTAAATCGCCACGCATGCTTTATTTTCCTTATAACAGCAGCTTGTATTTATATAGCGCTTTTAATGTAGTAAAACGTCCCAAGGCGCTTCACTGGAGTGTTATCAGGCAAAAACTGACACCGAACCACATAAGGAGATATTAGGACAGGTGACCAAAAGCTTGGTCAGTGAGGTAAGTTTTAAGTGCGTCTTAAAGGAGGAGAGAGTGGAGAGAGAGGGAATTCCAGAGCTCAGGGCCTAGGCACGGCTGCCAACGGTGGGATGAAGGAAGTCGGGGATGCCCAAGAGGCCAGAATTGGAGGAGCGAAGAATTTTCCGAGGGTTGTAGGGCTGGAAGACGTTACAGAGATAAGGATACACGTCCTTTTCTACCAATGATCCTTCCAGATGCTCTTAGACTCCCACCAACCCCCAGACAATATCTCTCCACCGAGATTTATTGGTACTCTAAGTTCTCTCAACGCACCCACAGATCCATTCCAAACTCCCATCAGTCTTCCCCCCTCAGTATGGAAGGTGTGCTTCCTTTTTGAAGCCACACCGACTTTCATCCCTCCACCAAAGCAACTCTGCTGCTCCTCAGAGGAAGGAAGGAAGGAAAGGCTCAAGAGGGTCGCCTCAGCCTGTTACTGTCGTGCCATCTTTGAGTCCAGTCACAGGGGCTACAGCCGCAGAGAAGTTAGCGAACTGGAATACCCCTCTCCCCTGATTGCCGCACGACATGGATAACGTTGTTTAAAAAAAAAAGTTAAGACTGCAAAGGCTTTTTGGTGCTCGCAACGAAGTGGGAGTGTTCCGCACCCTTTATCGAGGAAGACAAAGGTGGTTGTGTCTTGCTGACTGCTGACATTCGATAGCAGAGCGTTTTTTTTTTTAAGTGCAAGACAATCGGGGATGTGCAAGCATTACACAGAATGGAACTTTTGAGAGTGGCCATATTTTCAGCTCTTTGTCGAGTAAAGACAAAGGGAGCATTACATCCTGCACTTCTGAATCTGGAATAGCTACTGTAACATGGCGAACAATGCGGCCTATTTTACACTCCACAGATTGGGCACCATTTATCCGCTCGCCCCTGAAATCTTATCCACGGCACTGAGCAGAACCCATGAATAGTCAGAACGGACCTGAAGGCAGCAAAAAAGCAGCTTCTCACGTGTAAAATAAGCACTCGCCACTGCTGGAAGGTAAAAGCAGACTGGCTCTGGAAGATTAGTGAAAATTGCACGTGCACCAGTGCGAGGGCTACACAGCAATATCAAACTGGCTGGATACACACCACACAGCTCGATCGCTGCAGCCCTCTTCTACACCCTCTAATTATGATAAGTAAAGACATATGCTGCAATTTAACTGCAAATAACTCATTGACTCTCCGTGGGGTGTGCCTATAAAGAACCTGTTACAACTTAATTGCTGCATGTGGTGTAACTATAAATAATACACTGCCTTTTAGTCCACTTCTCAGACTGAGTGGAGTATAACTGCAGATATCTCCTCCTGTCAGCCGTGGCTCAGTGGGTAGCACCCTCGCCTCTGAGTCAGAAGGTTGTCGGTTCAAGTCCCCACTCCAGAGACTCGAGCACAAAAATCTAGGCTGACACTCCAGTGCAGTGCTGAGGGAGTGCTGCACTGTCAGAGGTGCCGTCTTTCAGATGAGACGTTAAGCCGAGGCCCCGTCTGCTCTCTCAGGTGGACATAAAAGATCCCATGGCACTATTTCGAAGAAGAGCAGGGGAGTTCTCCCCGGTGTCCTGGCCAATATTTATCCCTCAAACAACATCACTAAAAATCAGATTATCTGGTCATTATCACATTGCTGTCTGTGGAATCTTGCTGTGCGCAATTGGCTGCCGTGTTTCCTACAATACAACAGTGACTACACTTCAGAAGTACTTCATTGGCTGTAAAGCACTTTGGTCGTGAAAGGCGCTATATAAATGCAAGTCTTGTTTTTTTCTTTCAGATCTGTAACAGCAGAAAGAATCCGGCTTCTTAGGCCACCCACATGTGGTGCGGCCACAAATTGTTTTGTGTATGGGTTTTTTCTAGATAGTAATTATCTTTAAAGAATTAAAGGGGAGATTTGAAAAGAAATGGTGAGAATTCTCTGCTGTAAGCTGTTGTTGAATCCATAATTTAAGGCAACATTAAGAATGAGATAAGTTGCTTGAAAAAGTGGATTATTTAAAGTTATGGGGAGAGAGCAGGATTAGATTAGGTGGCTCATGTGGAGAAAAACACCAACAAAGACTTGATGGGCCTTATGGCCTATTTGTACGCTGTAATGTTCTATGGTTCTAACCAATAGTGTCTCAGATCACAGGTGTGGTGGAACTGCATATAACCACTGGTGTCTCTCAGACCACAGGTGTGGGGGAACTGCATATAACCACTGGTGTCTCTCAGACCACAGGTGTGGGGGAACTGCATATAACCACTGGTGTCTCTCAGACCACAGGTGTGGGGGAACTGCATATAACCACTGGTGTCTCTCAGACCACAGGTGTGGGGGAACTGCATATAACCACTGGTGTCTCAGATCACAGGTGTGGGGGAACTGCATATAACCACTGGTGTCTCAGACCACAGGTGTGGGGGAACTGCATATAACCAATAGTGTCTCAGACCACAGGTGTGGGGGAACTGCATATAACCACTGGTGTCTCAGATCACAGGTGTGGGGGAACTGCATATAACCACTGGTGTCTCAGATCACAGGTGTGGTGGAACTGCATATAACCAATAGTGTCTCAGACCACAGGTGTGGGGGAACTGCATATAACCAATAGTGTCTCAGACCACAGGTGTGGGGGAACTGCATATAACCAATAGTGTCTCAGACCACAGGTGTGGGGGAACTGCATATAACCACTGGTGTCTCAGATCACAGGTGTGGGGGAACTGCATATAACCACTGGTGTCTCAGATCACAGGTGTGGTGGAACTGCATATAACCAATAGTGTCTCAGACCACAGGTGTGGGGGAACTGCATATAACCAATAGTGTCTCAGACCACAGGTGTGGGGGAACTGCATATAACCACTGGTGTCTCAGATCACAGGTGTGGGGGAACTGCATATAACCACTGGTGTCTCAGATCACAGGTGTGGTGGAACTGCATATAACCAATAGTGTCTCAGACCACAGGTGTGGGGGAACTGCATATAACCAATAGTGTCTCAGACCACAGGTGTGGGGGAACTGCATATAACCAATAGTGTCTCAGACCACAGGTGTGGGGGAACTGCATATAACCACTGGTGTCTCAGATCACAGGTGTGGGGGAACTGCATATAACCACTGGTGTCTCAGACCACAGGTGTGGGGGAACTGCATATAACCAATAGTGTCTCAGACCACAGGTGTGGGGGAACTGCATATAACCAATAGTGTCTCAGAGCACAGGTGTGGGGGAACTGCATATAACCAATAGTGTCTCAGACCACAGGTGTGGGGGAACTGCATATAACCAATAGTGTCTCTCAGATCACAGGTGGAAAAGACAGATTATACGAAGGATCGTTACCCAATTTTCGAACAAGAAAGTCTTACCTACTTACTTAGATGACGATGTGTCCAGACCGAGATAACGAAGAGAAAATATTTCAGCCATTCTTTTGCTATTAATATGTTGTAGAATTTGCCAAATTATGAATTATGAAATTTTGCCAATGGCTGGGATCTCTGACAAAACTGCATCTGTGGGATACAGTTTGTGAATCGAAACAACCACCGTGTCTTAGTGCTAAGCCATTCTAAACATTACAATGAAGGCATGTAACCGCTTGCCCGTACAACTGCTTTTAAGAGAAAAAGTTATGAATCAAAATTCAACAAAAAAATCTCAGAATAGAATAATCATACAGCACAGGAGGAGGCCACTCGCCCCAATATGCCTGTGTCAGTTCTTTGAGAGAGCTGTCCAATTATCCCCTCTCCCCTGCTCTTTCCCCACATAGCCCTTCCCATACCCACTATCCAATACCTCTTTGTCCCATAACATTGATCCCCAATCCCATACCCCCCATCTCCCACCTCCATCCCGTACCCTCTGTCCGCCATTCTCATACCCCATCCCCCTGGGCCATATCCAATACCCCCCATTCCCCAGCCTCTCGCTGTTGACCCCGTCACGTCTCCCGATCAAAACATCTCCGTGTATGTTCCTCGATATTACTCATGGTAAGCTAGATGATGCGCTGTTTTATTGTGATTACGTCAGGTAATGCCCGATGTATTATTCTGCTGCTAAGGCACAGCTGTGCTTATGCTCGTCTATCCCTTTAAAGCGGCTAATTCTGATTGATATAAGTGAACACAACGTGAGGCCACTCAGAGTTCGATTGCCATTTGGTCAGTCTCGGGCTGGGGCTCAGAAGTAACCAGCATCTTAAGATAGTTTTTGAATCTACAACAGCAAGTAGTGCCTTTAACACAGTAAAATGTCCCCAGGCGCTTCACAGGAGCGATAACAAACAAAATTCGACACCAAGCCACATAAGGAGATATGAGGACGGCTTGGTCAAAGAGCTAGGTTTTAAGCAGCGTCTTTATGGAGGAGAGAGAGGTGGAGAGGTGGGAGGTTTAGGGAGGGAATTCCGGAACTTAGGGCCTAGGTAGCTGAACGCACGGCCGCCAATGGTGGAGAGATTAAAATAGGGGATGTGCAAGAGGCCAGAATTGGAGGAACGCAGAGATCTTGGAGGGTTGTAGGGTTACGGAGATAGGGAGGGGCGAGGCCATGAAGGGATTTGAAAACAAGGATGAGGATTTTAAAATTGAGGCTTTGCCGTACCGGGAGCCAATGTAGGTCAGTGAGCACGTCTGTAACAATATGTGATGTCTGGAGTGTGATCTCTGAGTAAATTTAAGACAGACATTAACAAAAATGTCTTTAATACTAGAGTGATAAACAATTGCAATGATCTGCCAAGCAGGATAGAAATGATAGAATCATTAGGAGTGTTCAAAATGTAGTTGCTTGCTGAGATAGGAGTTCGGGTACTAGAGCGACAGACCTTCAATCGGAGAATGAGGGTACTAGAGGGATGAGGTGTGAATGGACCAAATTGCCACGACTCATTCTTGACTTCTGTTATGTTCTTTAGTTGGGAAAATGGAACAAAAATAGTTGAACAAATATGATGCCTTTCAGGTGAAGCGAGGTAAATACATGAGGGAGAAAGGAATAGAAGGATATTCAGATCGGGTTAGATGAAGAAGGGTGGGAGGCAATGTTCTCTCTCATTTTTTTTGAGCCGCGTGGCCCCTTTAACAGGCTGCGCAGCCCATTCAAAATTCCGCCCATGCGCGTTTTTTCCATGTAAAAGCGGGTGAGCCGGCTGCGCGGGACCTCCAGAGCGCTGGGCGGTCGTGCAGCTTAAAGGGAACATTGGTGGGAGGAGGCTCGTGTGGAGCATAAACACCGGCATAGACCAGCTGGGCCGAATGGCCTGTTTCTGTCCTGTACATTCTATGTATAAATATTATCTGAACTTTAGTGGGAACTATTACTAGTGGGCACAGTTTCAAATTATGCACTAAGAATTCAAAATTTGGTGGTACTTATTGCTTAAGTTCCTAGTTTCATGATTGGTGATACAAGAAACTCTTGTTTAACCGGCACCTAAATATCCGGAATTCTCTCTTAACCGGCAAAAATCATCCTCCGAAAACTCCTCTCAAATAACCGACAATGTTGCCGAGTCCGAGCCCGAGCCCGCGAACGCCGAGTTAGTCAGTGGGGGTAGTACTGTACTTAATCAAGCATCTTCCACCATCCATTTAACACAACATTCTGTAGGTGAGTACCCAATTACTGTATACTGCACATTTCTTGATTTTTTTATTTTTCTTTGTTAAAAATAGCCTCGGTAGATATAACTCTCCGTTATCCGGAACTTTTGATCAACCGGCACCACGCCGGTCCCGTCGGTGCCGGATACCAAAGAGTTTCCTGTACATGAAAATGGACTTGTGCATGTTTTTTTCCAATATTTCCTTCTAACCATCCCAGCTTCTGAGAACATCAGAAGGAGGTGACGGATGTCAAGTGGTGGTGTGTCAGATTTGCTTACCCTTTCCACTTGCCCCTCTTTGTGTTTTAGTTTGAAGACCTTCAGCTTGGGCAGAGAGACCTCGGTGTAGTTTTTCTCCTCAAAGCCTTCCAGCAAGACACCGTGAAATGCGAGCCTACAGGTATTGGCGTGGATGTCAGTGTCCAGCTTGGAGCCTATCACCAGGCACAGCCGGGGGCACGTTACGGGTTTCTCAAACTCCAACAGGGCCCACTGTTGCCTGGGCGCCCGGCCTCCCTCTGTTTGGGCGCCGGCCTCGCTTTTATCAGCGCTAGCGTCCTTGGCCGGCGATAGATATTCTTCCTGATAAAGGTATTCTCTGTCGAAGACAAAACAGTCCATCACAGGCACGCCCTCAAAATCCTCAGGGACGGGGCTGAAGAACGTCACCCTTCCCATGACCGTTTCGTGGCCGACAGTGATGTGGAACTTAGCCTTGGTGTGGACTGATCCTTTGAAATAAGGAATCTTCTTCACTGAGATAATGGCGGCATAAAGGGTGTGCAGGGACTCTGGGGCGCAGACCAGGCCCCGCTCCAGCAGCTTGGGGTCAAACTGGGTGACACAGATCCCGACTCGGTCACCTTGGATGGCAGTGTTCATCGGCTTACGGAACATCTGCATGGACTTGACCTTTCGGGTGACCTGTGCAGAAGACAACAATCAAGAGAGAAAAAAAAATTAGTGCGTGAAAGAGCGACAGAGGATTAAAGAAAGAGACAAGAAAACCCAGTGAAGTTAAATTCCTGAAGAAATATTATCGCAAAAACCTTAGGCCACTGGGGCATATAAATTATGCATGCTTATCCTCAGTGCGCTGAAACACAAAAGCCATTTACTTGCTCTGCTATGATTAATATTGTACAAACGCTGGATCCTTGGCTTCTGATAAAAAGATGACCCTTTTTAGAACTTGCATGTTATTACTCCAGGCTTTGAAATCAAATGCCACATCTCGCCTGTCTGTCCCATTGTAATACAGGATATGACAGTACAAGGAGATCTGTATTCGTAAACACATGACGGCAAGAGCCAGAAGCCTCTGCATTTATTGGAAAAACGTTCCATTGGATGAGGAATTTTTTTTAATGGAGCAATATGAAAAGAATTGCAGCAGGTTGGGAAGGTAAAAAAGACAAAAAATTAAGAACCGTATAAAAACCAAGTTAGGCATTGGCCAAATCTATCCATATTTCACATAAATTTTCTTTGCTTCTTTTCTCCCCTCCTCTCCAGGAAGCTGAGGTATAGGTCCACAAGTGTCGGAAGTCCTCCGCTACCTCGTCTAATTGGTCGTACTTTGTTACGAGCCGAGCCAGTGAGGATTGACAAGACCACCACTGCCAAACATCCCGTTCTCACCTGTCCAAATGCAGGAATTCCCTCCCTAAACCTCTCCACCTCTCTCTCCTCCTTGAAGACGCTCCTTAAAACCTCCCGCTTTGACCAAGCTTTTGGTCACCTGACCTAATGTCTCGCGTGGGTCGGTGTCAAATTTTGTTTGATAACGCTCCTGTGAAGCGCCTTGGGATGGTTTAGTACGTTAAAGGCGCTGTATAAATACAAGTTGTTGTTGTTGGCAGACATGTCCTTTTCAGCAATGGTTAGTGGATGGTAATCAGAAGCGGGAACCCTGGCTGATGTCCGTCCCCCCCACCCCCGCCCCTGCCCCCGCTCTCTGGCTCAGAGCACTGAGGCCAACGTTGGAGCCCCAGTTGCTGCCCTGGGTAATACCAGTGAGAAGTCGCACAACACCAGGTTATAGTCCAACAGTTTTATTTGAAATCACAAGCTTTCGGAGCTGCTGCTCCTTCGTCAGGTGACTTGTGTCCACCCCAGTCCAACACCGGCATCTCCGCATCCTGGGTAATACCAGCTGTCTCACCACTGATCGAGAATTGAAACTACAATCTTCTGATCTGCATAGCTCAGCTGCACAGTGGTGTTACCACTGAGCCACAAGAGGAGCTTTACTGAATACAGATTAATACATCGGTCCACAAAATCTGTTGGAAAATATTTTCTTGCAACCAACCAGAACATTAGGAACAAATCAAAGACTTGGCTATTTCTCTATTCCTTAAACCCATCCCCCAGGCCCCTTCATCCTCACCTCTGCCAAGTGCAGAGTGCTCATGGATTTCATTGTCTCCAAGATAGGGACCATCCATTCAGCTTCCGTTATTGTTTCCTTCCATTCTCCCTGCCCACCAGGCCAAACCTCCCACCAGTCCCATCCCCACATCTCTCTCCACCTCCTCCCCATGGGCTCTCAAAGCCCATTTCGTCCATGAGATTTCCCTCCTGTTCCCTGGACTCCATTTCCCACTAAACACCTGATCTCCCAACTTCCCTTCCACCCATTTTACCCAATATTGTCAATGGCTCCCATTCCTCAGACACGATATCCCTCCGTTTCAAAACAATAGTCAGCAGTCCCCCGCCCCCCACCATCAAAAACCCCACCCTCGATCCCTTTCCCTCACTAACTATTGGCCCAGCTACAAACGTACGAAAATGACAGACAGCAAAAGGCCAAGTGGTCCATCTAGCCATATAGTTGTGATGCCTATTGCTTCACGATAAAGATATTCTCCACCCTACCCGGAGCCATGTAATCTCCTGGGCGAGGCGAAAAACCAGGTAATGACCCCAAGGCAAATAGGGGGGGAAAAACCCAGAAAATGTCCTCTCTGACCCCCTTAGGTGATTGAAACTAGTCCAGGAGATCACATTGCCTTGACTTACGTTACAGGATACATATATATTATACACACACACACACATATACAAGTTGTTGTTGCAGCAGCCTCAGGCCTAGTTTCTCAGGCCACCCACCTGCCAACTCACACCTCCTCTGCCAATCTTCTCAATCTGCAGGTCTCAGGCCACACCCCGCCCGCACCGCTCATCCTCATCATCACAAGCTTCACTCATCCAGGCCTTGGGCCACCCATTACTGAGGCTCTTTGCCCACACCACCCTCTCATGTCGCACCACTGTGGGCCTCACTCATACGGCCTCAGGTTGCCACCCACACCTCTGCCACCCTTGCCCTCTGGTTGCTCCGCTTGGTGCAGCCTGCGTGCCCCCATTCCTGCCTCAGATTGCCTACATATCCGCCCTGCCATCTTTGTGCTACATAACAGCATTTGCGCTTTTACTTGAAGTGTTTTCAAGAAAATGAAAGCCTGTTTCCTAGATCAGTCAGCAGGTCTTTCCTTGTTTGGAGACAGGAGAGGGAGCAGTGGGGAGAGGGAGAACAGGAAGAGAGGGAAGGCGGAAGGGAAGACATGGGAACATGGGATCAAGAGTAGGCCATTCAGCCCCGCGAGCTTGTTCCGCCATTCCATTAGACTATGGCTGCTCTATCCCTCAACCAATGCTCCCTGCGAGCTGTGCTTTGTTCTGCGCGACTTGTTTCTTTTAGTGCGCGGTCCCTTTAAATTTCCGTGCATGCGCGGTGTTTACAATGGAGAAGCCGGTGAGCGGCCCGCGCGGGACCTTTCCCATTACTGCACGGCCACACAGCTTAGAGGGAACATTGACCTCAATTCCATTTACTCGCCTTTGCTCCATATGCCTCAATACCTTTACCTAACGGAAATCAATCAAAATTTCAATTGACCCCCAGCATCCAGAGAAGTTTGGAGGTGGGATTGGGGAAAGAGTTCCAGATTTCCACTGTCATTTGTGTGAGAAAGGACTTGCTGATTTCACTCCTAAAGGGCCTAGCTCTAATTTTAAGCCTGCACCTCCTTGTCCTGGGTTCCCCCACCACAGGAAATAGTGTCTCTGTATCTGTATCTACCCTACTGATTCCCTTCATCAGCGAGAGAGAGACGGGGAGCAGGGTAGAGAAGGAAAACACTTCGATGTGAAGACAGGGACAGGAAAGCTAAGCTAATTGGGACAGCATGTGACTGGAAGATGGGAGGCACAACAAGAAGGGAAGGTGAGCGAGGGTATGGTTGATGGAAGCATGGTAGGAGGCAAGGATTTTTCCTGTTTTAGTGGTAGGACAGCATCTTAGGGGTATTGGAATCACAGATGGAAGGGCATTTTTCAGCAAGCATGGCATAAAAAGGATTAACCTACTGTTGTATACTCTCAGATCCCTGCCCAGGTTACATATAATGATGTTGTCAGGTGTCACTTTCATCACTGCCACAAAAATACTCTGGGATGTCCACAGCAGAGCACTGCAATACTTATAACATACTATGATGTGGAGATGCCGGTGTTGGACTGGGGTGGACAAATGTGAGAAGTCGCACAACACCAGGTTATAGTCCAACAGTTTTATTTGAAATCACAAGCTTTCGGAGCCTGACGAAGGAGCAGCGCTCCGAAAGCTTGTGATTTCAAATAAAGCTGTTGGACTATAACCTGGTGTTGTGCGACTTCTCACATTTATAAAATACTAGGGAGTGAAAATTGCAAACAGTAACAAAATTAAGCTTTCTGGAAATCCATACGATTGGGGTTTGGGGTCTGGGAAAAGCCAAGTACAGAGAAGAACAGTATAAAATGGCTTCCCTACTTCCTAGAATCAAGAGTGAGCCAGGTACAACCAAAGTCATGACATTAAACCTAAAAATAAATGTTAGAAACATACAAGAAAATACAGGCACCACAGGAAAGAACGGTGGGAGGAAAGGAAGAAAGAAGGGAGGAAAGGGAGAAAGAAGTGAAAAGGTGAAACGTAGAGCGCAGGGAGGGAGGGAGACAAGGAAGAGTGGAAGGAGGAAAAGAAGAATGGAGGGAGGAAAGGAAGAAAGGATAGGATAAAGGAAGGATGGAGAGATGGGAGAGAGACAATGAAGAAAGAAGAGGGAGAAAAGGAAGAGAGGCAGGGAGGAGGAGGAGGAGAATAGGAAGAAAGAGGAGGGAGAAAAGGAAGAAATAAGGGAAGAAAGAAAGAAATGGAGGAGGAAAGGATGGAGGAATGATAAAAGGAAAATAATGCAAGAGGAAGCAAGGGAAAGAAAAGGAAGGAAGATTCAGACTTGCGCCTCATCACATTACTGCAACACCTCAGCCTTTCACCGATGAATTACTTTTGGATCAGAGTGACTGCTGTAATGCAGGAAAACATAATGTTTGATACCTTTTTAATGTGGACAAAAATACAGAACTCTTTAAATTATTATTTTGATACCAAAATGCTAGAGTCACTCGAAAATTGTTAACATCACCTTGCGATAACACAAAACCCGGTGTGGCTTTAGGACTCGAAGCAGTTTCTCCGAGTATTGGAACACAAATACTTACCTCAGAGGATTCACAGCAATCTGCCAGGATGCAATTTTACACCTTAAAATACTAACCTTGTGGAGTATTTAAAGGATTCACAAATTAAAAACAAACCTCTGAGTGAACGCAGGTTACCTTGGTGAGGGATTAAAGGAACTGTTTCCTCTATTGCCTGACTTTGTAAGTGCAGGAGAGGTCAGGTCGCAACCTGTCAAAGTGTTTAGCGGTCACAAGCATCGAGTCATTCAGAAAAAAACAAAAATCAATTTGAAGATTGCTTATAGGTGGGTAAATGCAAGTTATGTTCTTCAACCTGTGGGAAAGATAATCGATGAGGTTAGCAGTCGTGTGGGCATATTTCTTTTAAACTTATGTGAGGTTTGAGAAGTAGCTAATGAGTCATTTCAGAATTACATCCCAGCCCACTCCACATACTCTTAACTCGGAGGAGACAAGTACTAATTTATTCTGTAAACGATGCACACATTTCCCAAGGAGACCGCAATGGTTTTTGAACTTAATTAATATGTGAATCACTAATTCAACAACATGCATTTATATCGTACCTTTAACTTAGTAAAAAGGCGCTTCACAGGAGCGATTATCAAATAAATATTGACAGCGAGCCACATAAGGAGATGTTAAGACAGATGACCAAAAGCTTGGTCAAAGAGGTAGGTTTTAAGGAGCGTCTTAAAAGGACGAGAGAGAGGTAGAAAAACGGAGTGGTTTCTGGAGGGAATTCCAGAGGTTAGGCAGCTGAAAAGCACGGCCGCCAATGCTGGAGCGATGGAAATCGTGGATGCGCAAGAGACCAGAACTGGAGGAATTCAGGCAATTGACTAACTTTTGGTTGAGGGCTACAAACCCAACTGGAGTCTAGGGTCAATCCCAACAATGCTCCAACACACTGCACCACAGAGGGAAGGGCCAAGGGTCTGCACCTGCGATTGTCCAGGAAAGCTGCTGATAGATTTTTGTTAGGCAAAGGTATTAAAGGTTACAGAACTGAGGCGGTTAGATGGAGTCACAACCTGTCAAAGTGTTTAGCGGTCACAAGCATTGAGTCATTTAGAAAAAACAAAAATCAATTTGAAGATTGCTTATAGGTGGGTAAATGCAAGTTATGTTCTAATTGAATGGTGGCAGAACAGGCTCCTGGGGCAAAATGGCCTCCTCCTGTTCCTATGATTTCAAATGTGTCATCCTGGAGACCAGGGACTTTGCAATAGGAAAGGGGGAAGGGGGGGGGGGGGGGAAAGAGATGGAATAATAAAACACTGTGGGACAGCTAGGTCCTTTAGGGGAGGGACAATGCAGAATCACTCAGTGCTTGTGACCTGATGTATTCTTCACTTGGAATGTCAAAGATACGTAGAAATAGATCTTTTAATGCTCAACCAGGAAAGCTGCACCCACTCAGAGGCTAGTTTCAATCTGAGAATCCTTGAAATGCTGTACCTGGTTAAAGCTTTAATTTGTAAAATTGAACCCAGACAAAGTGCTATAATCCTCCAGGAGGTAAATATTGGCATAGGAAGCTCCACACCGAGCATCTGCAGTCACCCTCTTCACTTTAATCTCTTTAAAGCCAAGGTAGCATTTCCGTACCAAAATACGGCATCGTCTGACAGCTGAGCAGATTGTCAATGAAGATTCAGGAACACGCAAGTCTGCCGAAGGATATAGGATGAAGAGGAAACTGGCTGCAAATTGGCCCCAGGCTGTATTACAAATGCATGAGCTTAGCAGAAAATTTAAAGTTTGAATTTCTTGGTGATGGTGGACAAAATTTTAAAAATAAAATCAAAAAACCCCCCACAATTTTCCAAATCAGACAGTTTCAATGATACCCAGGCATCAAGATGTTATCAAAGTTGAAGCTGCTTCAATTTAGCAACTGTTCAGATTCAGGCTTTTAAAATATCGTTTTATATGAAGACAATTTTTTTTAATTCACTAATTGCCCTCGAGAAGGTGGTGGTGAGCCGCCTTCTTGAACCGCTGTAGTCCGTGTGGTGATGGTACTCCCACAGTGCTGTTAGGGAGGGAGTTCCAGGATTTTGACCCAGTGACGATGAACGATCGGCGATATACTTCTAAGTCAGGATGGTGTGTGACTTGGAGGGGAACTTGGAGATGGTGGTGTTCCCATGCGCCTGCTGCCCTTGTCCTTCTAGGTGGTAGCGGTCGTGGGTTTGGGAGGTGCTGCCGAAGAAGCCTTGGCGAGTTGCTGCAGTGCATCTTGTAGATGGTATACACTGCAGCCACGGTACGCCGATGGTGGAGGAAGTGAATGTTTAAGGTGGTGGAAGGGGTGCCAATAAAGCAGGCTGCTTTGTCTTGGATGGTGTCGAGCTTCTTGAGTTTTGTTGGAGCTGCACTCATCCAGGCAAGTGGAGAGTATTCCATCACACTCCTTACTTGTGCCTTGTAGATGGTGGAAAGGCTTTGGGGAGTTAGGAGGTGAGAGACTCGCCGCAGAATACCTAGCCTTTGACCTGCTCTTGTTGCTACAGTATTTATGTGGCTAGTCCAGTTAAGTTTCTGGTCAATGGTGACCCCCAGGATGTTGATGGTGGGGGATTCGGCAATGGTAATGCCGTTGAATGTTAAGAGGCGGTGGTTAGACTCTCGCTTGTTGGAGATAATCATTGCCTGGCACTTCTGTGGCGCGAATGTTACCTGCCACTTATCAGCCCAAGCCTGAACGTCATCCAGGTCTTGTTGCATGCGGGCATGGACTGCTTCATTATCTGAGGAGTTGTGAATGGCACTGAACACTGCAGTCATCAGCGAACATCCCCATTTCTGACCTTATGTTGGAGGGAAGGTCATTGATGAAGCAGCTGAAGATGGTTGGGCCTAGGACACTGCCCTGAGGAACTCCTGCAGCGATGTCCTGGGACTGTGATGATTGGTGGTGGACCATTAAACAACTACTACCATCTTCCATTGTGCTAGGTATGACTCCAGCCAGTGGAGCGTTTTCCCCGATTTCCATTGACTTCAGTTTTACTCGGGCTCCTTGATGCCACACTCGGTCAAATGCTGCCTTGATGTCAAGGGCAGTCACTCTCACCTCACCTCTGGAATTCAGCTCCTTTGTCCATGTTTGGACCAAGGCTGTAATGAGGTCTGGAGCCAATGGTCCTGGCGGAACCCAAACTGAGCATCGGTGAGCAGGTTATGGATGAGTAAGTGCCGCTTGATAGCACTGTCAACGACACCTTCCATTGTGAAGGAATAAGCTATATAACCTATTCAGAAAAATACACAATTCTATGAAAGAATTCTGGCCTTATTAAAACATGACAAACTGGGTCTGGAAATCTAGAAACCTAACTATGAAAAAGCTGTGAAAGCATTCTGGCTATAGAGATAAGATAGTTGTTGACACTGAATCAATAACCTCTTGAAACAGAAGGTTAAAGGCTCCGGTAGTCTGAATCTTTCAGAACAAGACAATGATTCACCCTGGTTAAGATGTTCTAATTTACACTTCGTAAAGAAGCACATAAAATTAAGAAACATCTGCCTTCATAAAAATGACATCAAGTAAAACGCACCTGCCGTTACACCGTTTTTTATGGTAAACTTAGAACACCTAGAGAAGAGACATAATTCTGTAATGCTACCAGCTGAGGTGACTAAGAATTGCAGGGGTCAGCAGAAAAATGACTAGAGATAATTAGCTTACATCAGCAGAAAACCTCAAAGGAAATACCACTGGAAAAAGGTATAAATATTGAACTCTCAAATGGGATAGTAGACTCGCTTTAAAGGGGCAAAGCGATTCTCGGCTTCAGAGGCAGCTCTGTAAGTCTCCAACTCTTTGTACCTCAGAGATCAAAGGTATTTGATTTTGGTGGATATCCTGTAGAAAACGAAGAACTGTAAAACTGTAGCAAAGTTAAGATTTGAGAGTAAGGTTCTCTGATAATAGAATTGTAAGCTCTCTCTTTTTGGAACTATTAATGTTGCGATTGACTCACCAACTGTAAATTACATGTCGGTTCTTTAATAAATCTATATATTTTTAGAATTGTCTCACATAAGACTTCTGTATCAAACTCGCGAACTCAATCTCTGTACACTCTTTGGGTGAGGAGTTGCAGAATTCTGGAGGAGTTTTCCGGACCCTCATAATATCCGGAACGTTACAGTCTAGCTAAAAACTTATTAAAAGTGCTATCTGGAGGACGGTAACATTTTCAGGTTGTTCCTTTCCTTTAGGGAGAGATAGTCCGGACCTTTAGACCTAATTAAGCGTCTTTAGGATTCGGCTACCTCAAACTTTAGTTGAAAGTGAACGTCTGAGGAATACGCCTGATCTGGGGTAGCTCTAAAGGGGCTAGGACTAGTAATTATCCCTTCACCATCACTTTGCTGATGATTGAGAGTAGACTGATGGGGCGGTAATTGGCCGGATTGGATTTGTCCTGCTTTTTGTGGACAGCACATACCTGGGCAGTTTTCCACATTGTCGGATAGATGCCAGTGTTATAGCTGTACTGGAACAGCTTGGCTGGAGGTTCTGGAGCACAAGTCTTCAGCACGATAGCCAGGATGTTGTCGGGGCCCATAGCCTTTGCTGTATCCAGTGCGCTCAGCCATTTCTTGATATCTCGTGGAGTGAATCGAATTGGCTGAAGAATGGCTTCTGTGATGGTGGGAACCTCAGGAGTAGGTCGATATGGATCATCCACTTGCCACTTCTGGCTGAAGTTGGTAGCAAACGCTTCAGCCTTGTCTTTTGCACTCACGTGCTGGGCTCCACCATCATTGAGGATGGGGATATTCATGGAGCCTCCTCCTTCCATTAGTTGTTTAATGGTCCACCACCATTCACAACTGGATGTGGCTGGACTGCAGAGCTTTGATCTTTTCCGTTGATTGTGGGATTGCTTAGCCCTGTCTATAGCATGCTGCTTCCACTTTTTAGCATGCATGTAGTCCTGTGTTGCAGCTTTCCCAGGTTGGCACCTCATTTTTAGGTACGCCTGGTGCTGCTCCCGGCATGCTCTTCTACACTCCTTATTAAACCAGGATTGGTCCCCTGGCTTGATGGTAATGGTAGAGTGAGGGATATGCCGGGCCATGAGGTTACAGATTGTGATGGAATACAATTCTGCTGCTGCTGATAGCCCACAGCGCTTCATGGATGCCCAGTTTTGAGCTGCTAGATCTGTTCTGAATCTATCCCATTTAGCACGGTGGTAGTGCCACACAACACGATGGAGGGTGTCCTCAGTGTGAAGACGGGACTTCGTCTCCACAATGACTGTGCGGTGGTCACTGCTACCAATACTGTCATGGACAGATGCATCTGCGACAGGTAGATTGGTGAGGACAAGGTCAAGGAGGTTTTTCCCTCGTGTTGGTTCTCTCACCAGCTGTCGCAGGCCCAGGCTGGCAGCTATGTCCTTCTGGACTCTGCCAGCTCGGTCAGTAGTGGTGTGACCGAGCCACTCTTGGTGATGGACATTGAAGTTCCCCACCCAGAGTACATCTGTGCCCTTGCTACTCTCAGTGCTTCTTCCAAGTGGTGTTCAACATGGAGGAGTACTGATTCATCAGCTGAGGGAGGGCAGTAGGTGGTAATCAGCAGGTTTCCTTGCCCATGCTTGACCTGAAGCCTCGAGACTTCATGGGGTCCGGAGTCAATGTTGAGGACTCCCAGGGCCTCTCATTCCCAACTGTAGACCACTGTGCCGCCACCCCTGGTGGGTCTGTCCTACCAGTGGGACAGGACACACCCAGGGATGGTGATGGAGGAGTTTGGGACATTGGTTGAAAGGTATGATTCTATGAGCATGACTATGTCAGGCTGTTGCTTGACTAGTCTGTGGGACAGCTCTCCCAATTTTGGCACACGTCCCCAGATGTTGGTGAGGAGGACTTTGCAGAGTCGACTGGGCTGGGTGTGCCGTTGCTGTGTCTGTAGTCGGTGCCGAGGTCAATGCCGGGTGGTCCGTCCGGTTTCATTCTTATTATTGTGTTACGTAGTGGTTTGTTACAACTGAGTGGCTTGCTGGGCCATTTCAGAGGGCAGTTAAGAGTCAACCACATTGCTGTGGGTCTGGAGTCACATATAGGCCAGACCAGGTAAGGACAGGCAGATTTCCTTCCCTAAAGGACATTTAAGATAGAAAGGGGTGAGGGGGGGGGGGGGGGGGGGGGGGGGGAGGAAGATAATTAATAAACTGTATACTGTATACCACTGTACTTCATTGGCTGTAAAGCGCTTTGAGACGTCCGGTGGCCATGAAAGGCGCTATATAAATGCAAGTCTTTCTTTAACTAATCAAACTGAAAGAGGATAAAACCCCTGGTCCTGATGGATTGCATCCATGCATGTTAAAAGTTAGGGAAGAGATAGCAGAGGCACTATTACACACACATTATATATATATAAATATAAAATATATAAATTCATTAGAAAAGTGAATAGTGTCAGAGGAATGGTGGACAGCTAATGTGATTTCTATATTTAAAAAGGGAGATAGAACAAGTCCAGGGAACTATAGACCAATTAGCTTAATGCCGGTGGTAGGGAAAATAATGAAATCCTTACTCAAAGACGTAATAGAAAAACATCTAGAAACTGAAAATATAATAAAGAGTAGTCAGCATGGATTTCAAAAGGGGAAAATCATGCTTGACTAGCCTTATTGAGTAACAGAAAGGGTAGATAAGGGTAATGTAGTAGACATAGTATATTTAGATTTCCAAAAGACTTTCGATAACGTACCACATAGTCCACCGATGACTAAGGTCAGAAGGCAGGGGACAAGTAGCAGAATGGATAGCAACCCAGCTACAAAATTGAAAACAGAGAGTTGGGGTTAAAGCTAGTTACTCAGACTGGCAGAAGGTGGAAAGTGGTGCTCCACAAGGATCGATGCTGGGACCACTGCTGTTTACCATTTACATAAACGATTTGGACTCCGGAATCAAAAGTACAATTTCAAAATTTGTGGACGACTCGAAATTGGGGGGCGTAGTTAATACAGAGGAAGACTTCAATAAAATACAGGAACACATTAATAAATTTGCAGAATGGGCGTGTAATTGGCATATGGACTTCGATATAGATAAGTGTGAGGTGGTACATTTTGGTCGGCAGACTGAGGAGGCCACATACTCTTTGGAAAATAAGTGTCTAAATGGGGTAGAGGAGCAGAGGGATCAGGGGGTACAGATACACAAATCATTAAAAGTAGCGATGCAGGTTAATAAGGCCATAAAAAAGCAAACCAAGCACTGGGATTCATTTCTGGAAAAGCAAAGAAGTTATGTTAAACTTGTATAGAACCTTGGTTAGACCACACTTGGAGCACTGTGAACAGTTCTGGTCTCCATAATATAAAAAGGATGTAGAGGCACTGGAGAAGGTGCAAAAACGATTTACAAAGGATATACAACACAGAAACAGGCCATCCGGCCCAACCAGTCCAGGCCGGCGTTTATGCTCCACTCGAGCCTCCTCCCGTCTTTCCTCATCTAACTCAATCAGCATAACCCACTATTTCCTTTTCCCTCATATGCTTATCTAACTGCCCCTTAAATGCATTTATACTATTCGCTTCAACCACTCCCTGTGGTAGCGAGTTCCACATTCTCACCACTCTCTGAGTAAAGAAGTTTCTTCTGAATTCCCTATTGGATTTCTTGGTGACGCTCTTATATTGATGGCCTCTAGTTTTGCTCTTCCCACAAGTGGAAACATTCTCTCTGTGTCCACTCAATCAAAACCTTTCATAATTTTAAAGACCTCTATTAGGTCACCCCTCAGCCTTCTCTTTGAGAGAAAAGAGACCCAGCCTGTTCATCCTTTCCTGATATGTATACCCTCGCATTTCTGGTATCATCCTTGTAAATCTTCTCTGCACCCTCTCCAGTGCCTCTATATCCTTTTTATAATATGGTGACCAGAACTGTACGCAGTACTCCGAGTGTGGTCTAACCAAGGTTCGATACAGGTTTAGCATAACTTCACTACTTTTCAATTCTATCCCTCTAGAAATAAACCCTAGTGCTTGGTTTGCTTTTTTCATGGCCTTGTTAACTTGTGTCGATACTTTGTGATTTGTACTCTGAGATCCCTTTGCTTTTCTACCCCATTTAAATTCTTATTTTCCAAGTAATATGTGACCTCCCTATTTTTCTTACCAAAATGTAATACCTCACATTTATCACTGTTGAATTTCATTTGCCAATTATATGCCCATTCTGCAAGTTTATTAATGTCCTCCTGTAATTTGTTGCAGTCCTCCTCAGTGTTGACTATCCCCCCAATTTGGTGTCGTCCGCAAATTTAGAAATTGTGTTTTTGATTCCAAAGTCTAAATCGTTAATATAAATTGTGAACAGCAGTGGTCCCAGCACTGATCCTTGTTGAACACCACTTCCTACCTTCTGCCACTCTGAATAGCTACCCTTTACCCCTACTCTCTGCTTTCTGTCTTGAAGCCAGCTAGCTATCCAATCTGCTACTTGTCCCCTGACTCCGCATTCCCTGACCTTATTCATTAGTCTATTATGTGGCACCTTATTGAAGGCCTTTTGAAAATCCAGATAAATTACATCTACTACATTACCCTCGTCTGCTCTCTCTGTTACCTCTTCAAAAAATTCAATGAGGTCGGTCAAGCAAGACATTCCCTTTTGAAATCCATGCTGACTATTTATTATTATATTTTTGGATTCTAGATGTTTTTCCATTTTCTCTTTTAGTAGGGATTCCATTATTTTTCCTACTACCGATGTTAAGCTGACTGGTCTATAGTTCCCTGGACATGTTCTATCTCCCTTCTTAAATATCGGTATTACGTTAGCTATCTGCCAGTCCTCTGGTACTACACCTTTTTCTAACGAATTACTAAATATATGTAGTAATGCCTCTGCTATCTCTTCCCTAGATTATTTTAAAATGCACGGATATAATCCGTCCGGACCAGGGTTTTATCCTCTGAGTTTCATTAGTTTATTTAATATATTTCCTCGTTTTATTTTAAATGCAGTTATCTCATGATCCAATGTCATGTCCACATGTTCTATCTCCCTGATAAATACTGAAGCAAAATAATTATTTAATATTTCTGCCATCTCTCTATCGCTGCCTGTGGTATTATCCTGTCCATCCCTTAATTGTCCTATTCCCATCCCAACCTTCCTTTTTTTATTTACTGCCTGTAAAATATTTTACTATTTTGTTTTATGTTCCTTGATAATTTAATTTCACAGTTCCTCTTTGCCTTCCTAATTGTTTTTTTGACTTCTTTCCAAATCTCTTCGTATTCTCCCTTATCATGTTCTCCCCTGCTGTCCATGTACTTAATGTATGCCTCTTTCCTTACCCTCAATTTCTCCCTTATGGCTTTATTCATCCACGGTGTCTCATTAGTGTTTAGCTTGTTCTTGTTTTTTTTTAGCAGAATATACTTTTTCTGGACTCAGTTGAACACCGTTTTAAATGTTTCCCATTGCTGTTCTACGTCACTGTTTGCTAATATTGTTGTCCATTTACCGGAATGATAACAGAACTGAGACATTATACCTATCTGGAAATATTAAACAGGCTGGGGCTCTTTTCTCTAGAAAAGGAGAAGGCTGAGGGGTGACCTGATTGAAGTCTTTAAGATAATGAAAGGGCATTCTAGGGTAGACGTAGAGAAGGTGCTTCCACTTGTGGGGGAGACCAGAACTAGGGGCCATCAATATAAGATGGCCATTAATAAATCCAATAGGGAATTCAAGAGAAGCTTCTTCACCCAGAGAGTGGTTAGAATGTGGAGCTCGCTACCACATGGAGTGGTTGAGGCAAATAGCATAGATGCATTTAAGGGGAAGCTGGATAAACACGAGGGGACAAGGGAATAGAAGGATATGTTAATAGGGTTAGATGAAGAAGGGTGGGAGGAGGCTCGTGTGGCACAAAGCTGTTGAGCTGAATGGACAGTTTCTGTGCTGTAAATAATATGTACTACAATGTAAAAAAAGTGCCTGTGGGAACCCTTGGACTTCCTGGACACGTTTTCTAAACCTACCTGCAGTTACATTCAATGGTTAGAGTGCAGACTCTGAACATAAGAATTAGGAGCAGGACATACGGTCCCTCAAGACTGCTCCGCCATTCAAACTCCACTTTCCTGTCCGATCCCCACATTCCCCATGACTCCAAAAATCAATCTATCTCAGCCTTGAATATACTCAACGACTCAGCATTCAGAGCTCTTTGGGGGAGAGAATTCCAAAGATTCACAACCCTCTGAGTGAAGAAATTCCTCCTCATCCCATCTCAGTCTTGAATGGCCGACCCATTAGCCTGAGATTATGCCCCCTAGTTCTAGACTCTGCAGCCAGGGGAAGCAACCTCTCAGCATCTACCCAGTCAGTCCCCCTCAGAATCTTATATGTTTCATAGAATCATGCAATGGTTACAACACAGGAGGCGGCCACTAGGCCTGTCGAGCCTGTGCCGGCTCTCTGCAAGAGCACTTCAGCTAGTCCCACTCCCCTTTTCAATTAGATCACCTCTCATTCTTCTAAACTCCAGAGAGTATAGGCCCAATTTACTCAATCTCTCCTCATAGGACAACCCTCTCATCCCAGGGATCAATCTGGTGAACCTTTGTTGCACCGCCTCTAAGGCATGTGTGTCCTTCCTCAGATAAGGAGACAAAAACTGTGCACAGTACTCCAGGTGTGGTCTCACCAAAGCCCTGTACAACTGTAGGAAGACTTCCTTACTCTTGTACTCCAACCCCCTTGCAATAAAGACCAACATGCCATTTGCCTTCCTAATTGCTTGCTGTACCTGCATGCTAACTTTCTGTGTTTCCTGTACGAGGACACCTAAATCTCTCTGCAGCATACATTGTCTAAATATTTGAAAATTGAATTACTGAGAGTTCATGGTTGGACAGCAGAATTTGAGTTTCGCTGTTGCAGTGTAAACAGGTACTGCTTGGCTGAAACATGAATGCTGTATAAATGCACCCGAAGATCAAGACAAGGTGGGAAATGTAATAACATGATTATACAATGATTGAATCAAGACAGTACCTTTGATAGAGAGGGTTACGAAGCATAACTCTTGATTAATACAAGTGTCAGCCATGGCTCAGTGGGTAGCACACACGCCTCTCAGTCAGAAGGTTGTGGGTTCAAGTCCCACTCCAGAGACTTGAGCACAAAGATATAGGCCGACACTCCAGTGCAGCACTGAGGGAGCGCTGCACTGTCGGAGGTGCCGTCTTTCGGATGAAACGTTAAACCGAGGCCCCGTCTGCTCTCTCAGGTGGACGCTGGGATCCATGGCACTATTTCGAAGAAGAGCAGGGGAGTTATCCCCGGTGTCCTGGCCAATATATATCCCTCAATCAACATCACAAAAAAACAGATTATCTGGTCATTATGACATTGCTGTTTGTGGGAGCTTGCTGTGCGCAAATTTCCGACATTACAACAGTGACTATATATTAAAAAAATAGTACTTCATTGGCTGTAAATCTAAAAGGAGTGTGTTAGAACTGTAATTTTTAATATTGTATATAAAATGTCATATTAAAAAATCAAAATATAATTATAAAAATTGTTTCTTTGGAAACCACAATTAAAAAGTACTGTTTAGTCAAAAAGGTGTAACTGAGCATTACATCCAGGAGTTATTTTATGTACCAGTGGGGGAGCTGATCGAAGATTTTGGCAGTCATCTGTATTTATTTAAATTTTGTGAATTTGTGCAATTTTGAGTGACTCTGCTCAGAACAAGCACACACAGCCTCACTCCACATGCAGTTTCAGGTGCTTGGATGAAGTGGGCTACGTATTGTGACACAAGAAAAGCCTGTATTTATGGATTTGATCGCACACTACTCCAGCTGAATCATTTTCTGAATGCACCGGTAGCAAAATATAAACAAAGCTTTTAATAAGTATTTCATGTTCACAAAGTCACTGCTGCGCTTTTGATGGGCTGGCCTTTCAATATCGCAAGCTTGTTAGTTCTGACTCACACAGACCAGAAAAATGACATGGTACGATTCTCGGTCTGTGCTGAGTCACCTTTATTCATGTATAAGATTCTTAGAGGGCTTGACAGGGTAGATGCTGAGAGGTTGTTTCCCCTGGCTGGAGAGTCTAGAACCAGGGTCACAGTCTCAGGATAAGGGGTCGGCCATTTAGGGCTGTGATGAGGAGCAATTTCTTCACTCGGAGGGTTGTGAATCTTTGGAATTCTCTACCCTTCAGTCGTTGAGTATAGTCAAGGTCGAGATCGATAGATTTTTGGATACTAAGGGAATCAAGGGATATGGGGATTGGGCGGGAAAGTGGAGTTGAGGTCGAAAATCAGCCATGATCTTATTCATGATCATGTTCTGACGAAAGGTCATCGACCTGAAACGTTAAATCTGTTTCTCTCTTCACAGATGCTGCCTGACCTGCTGAGTATTTCCAGCATTTTCTGTTTTTATTTATGATCTTATTGAATGGTGGAGCAGGCTCGAGGGGCCGTATGGCCGACTCCTGCTCATATTGCTTATGTTCATATCAGGGTGGCTATGGGGCTACTACTATTGGCCTGAGTGTCTATGGGCTAAGGAGAGGGGAATGAAAAAACAATTCGCCCCACTCCCAGTGACGGCTGCTGGAAACTGTCTGTGAGTGGGTGTCGAGCGAGGACAAGACCAACTTGTCTTTCATGCCCTTCGTGATCCAATCGCATGCCGACAACTCTTTGAGCTCATCCAAAGCTCTGCTGCCCGTGTCCTAACTCGCACCAAGTCCCGTTCACCCATCATCCCTGTGCTCGCTGACCTACATTGGCTCCAAGTGTGGCAACGCCTCGATTTTAAAATTCTCATCCTTGTTTTCAAATCCCTCATGGCCTTGACCCCTCCCTATCTCTGCAATATCCTCCAGTTCTGGTTTCTTGCACATACCTGATTTTAATCGCTCCACCATTGGCTGTCTAGGCCCTGAGCTCTGGAATTCCCTCCCTTAAACCTCTCCGCTTCTCTCTCCTCCTTTAAGATGCTCCTTAAAACCGGTCTTTTTGACCGTCACCTGCCCTAATATCTCGTTACGTGGCGCGGTGTCAATTCCTGTCTGATAACGCGCCTGTGAAGCGCTTTGGGATGTTTTACTACATTTACAGGCGCTACATAAAAGTTGTTGTTGTTGTCGTCTAGACTCGCACATAAAGAATGGGCACCTGGGTGAGCCAACAGGTGGACTGCCAACATTGACGGACGCGTCAGTGGCTTCAGGAGAAGCGAGAAAAGGGACGAAAACCGAACTGAAAAAATTAAGTTGCCGTTTGCATTAATTTTCACTTCAACAAAGCCAAAATAAAGCAGCTGAAAAATCAATACTGGCACAAAGCCTCTGGCTCCATCTACTGACAGATGGACAGATCAGTCGCAGTTGTAAAAATCAGATGCTTACAATTACACTTGTTAAGCAACTATTTATAGACGGAGCTAAAAAAGCTGAGTACTCAGTGATTGGGTTTTACCGTGACAGATCTTATATGATAGAGGGAATAAGAAAATATCAGACAAGGGCCCACGGGCTCAAACTAGTAAAAGGTAAATTTAGGACCAATACCAGGAAGTTCTTCTTTAAAGGGATGAACGCAAGCAATGAACTTCTAGATAGAGAGGTGGAGGCAAAGCCCCGGGTTCATTTAAGAAACAGCTGATGTAGTAATAGGGTCGTTCGGCTTGTAGAATTAAGAAGGGCCAAATGGCCTTCCTCATTCTTAATCATCTTGTGCGACTGCTGGACATCTGAAATAAAGTGCAGAATAGCATCGGCACGGTCTTTTTTGCAGATGAAATTCACTGGTGCACAGAGTCCTGCAAACACCAAGTCCTTTCTAAGGAAGGCATCAGTCGATTGGTTAGTACAGTCGGGTTGCGGCATTCTCACCTCAGGGTCAGAAGGTTGCAGGTGCAAATCCAAATTCAAATCCAATTCCAGGACTTAAGCGCATAATCTAGTGCTGCATTGGTGGGGCTAACATCCGTCGGATCAGACATCTGCCTGGCCCCAGTGGGCATTAAAGATCCCAGGGCTCTATTCGAAGAGGAGTAGGGGGTTCTCCAGGAGTCTTGACCAGCCTTCCTTTCTTCAACATCACCAAAAAGATTGCTCTGTGCAAAATGCCTGCCATGTCTGCCTACATAACAGACAGGGCACCTTTGAAGTAAACTAGCTAGATATGACATTCTTTGAGATGTTCCTGAGACACGGGTGATAAGACACAAATGCATTCTTCTTTTTCATAGAGTGATACAGCACAGAAGGAGGCCATTCGGCCCATCGTGCCTGTGCCAGCTCTTTGAAAGAGCGATTCAATTAATCCCAATCCCCCGCTCTTTCCCCATAGCCCTGCAAATTTTTTACCCTTCAAGTATTTATCCGATTCCCTTTTGAAAGTTACTACTGAATCTGCTTCCACCGCCCTTTCAGGCAGCGCATTCCAGATCACAACAACTCACCGCATAAAAATAAATTCTCATCTCCCCTCTGGCTTTTACCGTAAAAGGATGTCAAAATGCAAAACAATTCAAATTTGTTTAGTAACAGACTGATGATCAATGCTGGAATTCTGCAATAAAAAAGCACAATCAACACTGCTGTGCATTTCCAGTATTTTCTATTTTATTACAAGATTTTGTATCCTAATATTTCAAGCTCTCAACATGATGACAGGAATTGGCGGAGTGGTCACGGTGAAGAGTTCTGTGCAAAACCAAAATAGAAGAATCCAGAACTTAGGATTAGGATAACTGATTTACGATAGAAGAACGAGAGCATCTAATTATAACAAGAGATTCACGATCATCTTGAAATTGGCCTTTTCACTTTTGTGTTTTTTGTGTAAAGTTGCAGTAGTTGGGCAGCAAAGGTTGGTGCAGAAAGTCGCAGGATCTGTTGGTGGATGTCGAGTCACTCGTCCTAGATTCCATTACAAGCCAAAGAACCCACAATCCTAACGACCAACTTGTTCACGCTCAGAGTTGCCGATTTATGGAACAGACTGCCACCTAGTGAAGTGAACATTTACTCAAAGTGTTCAAAATGGAACAACACCTCACTCAACTAGGAGTTATAAAGATGTTGGTCTGAGGTCGGAAAAAGGTGAGGAAAAACGGGCTAAATGTTGATCCTCATTGCAACGTTTTCATGGTCGCGATGGCCCTGATTTTAACTCCCCGCATCCGACGGAAACCGGGCGCTGGGAAAGCAAAAATAAGAACAGCGACTTACACGCAGTCTCTCCCTCCCTCCCATGATCCCACTGCCTTCTTGCCGGGTCCCAATATTAACCCGCACTTTTGAGCAGGCGGGCAGGACACCCACAGGAAGGCAGTGGGGACCTTCTGTAAATACGCAGAGCGGGCCCCAATGACATCATAGGGACCAGAGTGCAATTTTAGTCGGAGGTCCGAGCGGGGGAAACAGTGGCGACTTCATCAGTCAGACTGAACCTGGCGGGAGGTGGATCGTGAGCCAGAAGAGGCCCAGGCAGGTAATCTTTTATATATACACATTTTTTTTTATATAAAGGTTTCCTCGCTCCACAATCCACCCCCCCACCCACCTGACTGCTGGGGACCGATCCCGCAAGTCCCCAGCTGCGACCTCCTGCTGTCCGAATTCTCCGCTCCCACCCGCCAGCCAGGTGATGGATCTGGCCTGATTCGGACGGGAGTCCGAGGAAATTTATGGAAATGAGTCCCGGCCGTTACAATGTCTCAATTGTTTCTGGTGCTCCCCCCGATTCGAGGCTTGCGGCACCGTTCCTGACCCCCCCGCCCCGGTCCCTCACCCACCCCACCGGTCACCCCCGCCCGCCGGTCCCTCACCCCCTAAACACCCCCGCCGGTCCCTCACCCCCCAATACGTCCAGAAACGCTCCCAGCTTGCTGCGCTGTATAACATCCAGATAACACCCAGATTGTGAATTTAAGACAGAGTGCGGCAAACGCCTTCAGTTATCAGTCCCACAGTATAGGACATCCATAAAAGTCTTTTCTTTTAAAAAAAAAAGGCATGAAGTATGATGGATTGAATGGTCATGCTCTGTGCATGTCAGAACACAGCTTCAGCACCGTGTCCAGCTCTGTTTACTGAGGCACAAGACAGATATTCAAGCCCAGCAGGGACTTCAGGCAAGAGCCACGAGAGCCTGATCCTTAGTGTCACTGAGTTAGGAGAAAAGACTGGAGCAACCCGGGCTCTTCAGCTTTTAGGCAACTAAGAGGGGACCTTGTAGAAGTATACGAGAAAGTAAACAGTGTAAAAAGGCAAGTCCAGGATACAAATTAAACTGTGACTGAAGGTCAAGGGGGCTCAGCTTCAAATGGTGAAAGGCAAATGTAGGACCAATGTCACAAAGTTCTTCATAGAGATTGATCGGCGCTTCGAATGTGTTTCCGGGTAGGAAACAAGAAAGAACTTGCATTTATATAGCACCTTTAACATAGTAAAATGTCCCAAGGCGCTTCACAGGTGCGATTATCAAACAAAATTTGACTGAGTCACATAAAGAGATATTAGGGCAGGTGACGGTCAAAGTGGTGGGTTTTAAGGAGTGTCTTAAAGGAGAGGCGGAGAGATTTAGGGAGGGAATTCCAGAGCTGAGGGCCTAGGCAGCTGAAGGCACGGCCGCCAATGCTGAAGCGATTAAAATCAGGGATGCGCAAGAGGCCAGAATTGGAAGAGTGCCGAGATCTCGGAGGGTTGTAGAGCTGGAGGAGCTTACAGAGCTTGGAATGAGGCAAAGCCCTGGAACTGTGTAATAAACATTTGGACGCCGTGCTGGGGGAGCTCAGGGTCTTTGTGGATGGATGACGGAAGTCTGCCTGAATGGTCTTCCTCAGCCGTATCCGTCAGTCATCTTGTTTGATTCAGTCCGAACGGTGAAGTGACTAAACAGGAAAGCGCCGATGACAAAGATGAAAGTCCTCCTGCTTGGGGGCAAGGTGGAGTTTTGCTGCCCTCTCATGTTTCTTTTGTTTGTTGAAGGGCGCATCTTTTTTTTTAAAAAAACCCTTCAGGGAAAAAACAGCATGCCGGTAGACTGATCAACCCCAGGAGGCATCACCTGCCGAGCACACTCCGGTCCTCGCCCGGCGCCCGTACGCACACGTCCAGTTGCTGCAGCCAACTGCACTGGTGCCGGTGCGACCCTGGCGGAGTTAAGTTAAACTCCGCTCAGACTGGGGGCTCTTCCTGGCCCGTAAGGCTCGGTGAAGGAGATTTTACCTCCGAGTGTTCGGAATTGTTACAAATAATAATACAAATGGAAAAACCCCACAAAAACCATTCAAAAGCTACGATCGCATTAATCAGGGATCTGGGAAGGAGATTGACACAAAAAATCCACTCCCGGTTTGCTGGAAGGCAAGTGTAAAAGTTTCAGCCTTGCCAATAAGACAAAATATCGCAATCCAGTGATGTGCTTATGACCGTCATTCATCACTAATTATCATTTCTATCTAAATGAAAAAGACACACACGGCTCCAAAACAAGCTGGCCATCTGCCGTTGGCAAATTAATTCTCACCGACTTATAAACTGGTCCCACACACACTTAGCGAGCTTGATGTGAAGTGACTGCCCAGGCTACAAGTTGTCAAACCCTGCCTTGCATCTGTCCAAGCGCTGGATGGAAATAATCAGATCAATTTTTAAAAATAGTCCTATCTGGATGCTCAAATCAAATTTTGGGTTCAAGGGTGTGCAGGTAAGTCACAAACAAAACTGTTTTGATGCCATTAAACGGACATTAATGTTGAGGTCCTGGGGGCAGCCAGTTACCACACAGTACAGCGATGGTGCAGCACTGCACCAACAACAACAACAATTTGCATTTACATAGCGCCTTTCGCGTTGTAAAAGGTCCCAGGGCGCTTCGCAGGAGCGATTATCAAACAAAATTTGACACCGAGCCACACAAGGAGATATTAGGGCAGTGAGGTCGGTTTTAAGGAGCGTCTTAAAGGAGGAAAGAGAGGTAGAGAGGCGGAGAGGTTTAGGGAGGGAATTCCGGAGCTTAGGGCCTTGGCAGCTGAAGGCACGGCCGCCAATGGTGGAGCGATTAAAATCAGGGCCGCTCAAGAGGCCAGAGTTGGAGGAGCGCAGAGATCTCGGAGGGTTGTGGGGCTGGAGGAGGTTACAGAGATAGGGAGGGGCGAGGCCATGGAGGGATTTGAAAAATCACCGCATCGTGAAGCAATATGAACACAGGATTACACTTGCGTAATGCCAAGTTGCTCATCCTCGCACGGACTTTACAGGGGAGGCAGTGGGCAGAAGGGAAGCATTTCCCCATGTAGATGTGCAATACGAGCTGCGATAATTTAAAAGCTCAGGACTGATATACACCTGAACACAAATGATCTGCCTGCCCAGTGGACAAGCAAGGCTTGGCTTTTGGCATGGCGTCATTTGATAGAACCTAAAGACATGGATAATAGAAAGAAAGAACTTGCATTTCTATAGCGCCTTTCACGACCTCAGGACATCGCAAAGCGCTTTACAGCCAATGAAGTGCTTCTAAAGTGTAGTCACTGTTGTAATGTAGGAAACAGAGCAGCCAACTTGTGCACAGCAAGATCCCACAAACAGCGCCGTGATAATGACCAGATAATCTGTTTTTAGTGATGTTGATTGAGGGATAAATATTGGTCGGGACACCGGGGAGAACTCCCCTTCTCTTCTTCGAAATAGTGCCTTGGGATCTTTTATGTCCACCTGAGAGCACAGACGGGGCCTCGGTTTAATGTCTCATCTGAAAGACGGCACCTCCAAGTGTCCAGCTAGATTATTAATTTTATCTGTTCATACTATAAAAACCACCACAAGAAACTACAAACTAGTAATACTTGCATTTATGCCTTTACAATATCCCAATGTGCTTCATACACTGAATTACTTTTGAAGCGCAGTGACTTTTATATTCCATGCCCCACAAACCGCATTGAGATGAATGATCTGTTGATCTATTTTTTGCTGGTGTTGGTTGAGGGAAGAATGTTGAGCCAGACACCGGGGAGAACTCCTGCCCTTCTTCAAATAGTGCCATGGGAATCACTCACACCCACCTGAGCCACTGGAAGCGGCAGACAATACCTTGGTTTAATGCCTCATCTGAGAAAGGCACCTCCACCAGCGGCACACGCTCTCGTACTGCATGAGAATCTCAGTCTAGATCCGCGGCTTTCAAACCTTCCTGTGCAAAGGAGTCCTGCAAATATTGACACTCTGCCTTGTCCTCATTTTCAAAAAAAGACAGGGTCAGCTACCCCACAGAAAACAAGCGACAGTGTGGCAGGCCTGCTATGTATCTGCCTTTAATTCAGATGTCCACCAATTGGTATTTTTTTTTTCCCTTTTTATCCTGATTTTCAGGGAATAATTTGAAACAGAACAAAAGGAACTGCACAACTTATTTCACAGTTCAAGCTCGACAGTACACTGAAGGCTGCAAACACAGTATTAAGTAGCGAAGAATGTAAAAACTGTTGAGCATTACAAATTCAACAATTTAAAAAAGAGATAGAATCTGGAAATAGAAAATTTTGGAAAGACACAGCCATTAGTTCATTGGTATCTGTCTGATAGAGAAAGGTTAAGATAGCGATTGGGACTCCCACCGCCACAACTGGACCCTTTGCTTTCAGTCAGTTCTGACAAAGGCCCCCCACTGAAAAATTAACCAACCTTTCCTGTTCAGATGCAGATCGACCTGCTGCGAGTTTCTGTTTCTTATTTTAAAACTTGTCATCAGGACAAAATGATAAAAAGAGAAAGTGCTGCAAACACTCAGCAGGTCAGGCAGCACCAGCAGAGAGAGAAAAACATAGGGTTAGTGTTTCAGCTCGATGACCCGCAGAGTGCTTTTCTGCATTTTCTGTTTTTATTTCAGATTTCCAGTATTTTGCTTTTTTGATTTGGACTAGCAATTGTATTGCAACTGAATCGATTAAAAATTTGCTTTCCGGAAAACCACAGCCAACAAAAGTGAAGCTTAAATGATTAGAGAAAAATTACATACAGGACTTTTTCTTTTGTTTGTAGTTATATCTGTGAGGGGAATAATCCAGAGCCACTGCAGAGGACTATCCAGCGATAATTCCGAGAACCATTGAATTTTACAACACGAAAGTACACCATTCAGCCCCTAAACACTTGCACTGATTTTCTGAACGAGCTCGTCACTTAGTGCCATTCCGTATGGATTTTAAAATTTATCTTTCCCAAATATTTTATCTTTTGGTAATGATCTTATATTTATGGCCTCTAGTCACCAACTCACCAGCCAGTCAAAAGTTTCTCCCTATTTACCTTACCAAAACCCCTCAGAATCAATCAGATCTCCTCTTAAACCTTCTTTGTTCTAATAAGCGGCGCCCCGGTTTCTCTAGTCTCTCCTCAGAACTAAAGCATCTCCTCCCTGACAACTTAATGAATCCCTTCTGCACCCTCTCAATCAGCCCGACATCCATCCCAAAATAAGGCGCCATAAACTGGATACAATATTTTCTGCAGCCTAACCGATGATTTGTACGGGTTCAGCATTACTTCTTTGCTTTTGTACTTGATGTTTCTTTTCATAAAACTATATTTTTTTTCACTGCATTGTCAACTTGTCTTCCCACTTTTAAAGAGTTGTGCATCTGAAACCCCAAGTCGCCCTAATCCTCTGCTCCTCTTAATATTTTGCTCCGTTATTTGAGAAATAGCTGTCTGAACACTCAATGCAAACTGAATATGAGTGAATAACGGGTTTTAAAAAACAGGAGTCGGAGACAGCGGAGCTGAGGAAGATGTCAGGACAGGGTGCGTGATGAATTCTTTCACACACAGACAAATGTAAAGCTGAACGAGGGGGCTGAGTAGGGTCTGGTTAATCTTGTGCCATTACTGCAACTGCACAGAACCTAATACTCGGGAACAGTTCTCCATAAGCCCACAACACAACTAAAACAAAGGGGAGCCGACAACGTTTCTACCCGTCATTTGTTCTCTTCCCCGCCCG
This sequence comes from Squalus acanthias, assembly GCA_030390025.1. Lineage (NCBI taxonomy): Eukaryota > Metazoa > Chordata > Chondrichthyes > Squaliformes > Squalidae > Squalus > Squalus acanthias. The sequence continues at coordinate 63,701,713 of CM059444.1, forward strand.
AAAGGCATTTGATTTAATATTTTACTAATGCCGTTTTTCATAGAGGTTATTATTGATGTCTGGAGAACCACACAGCATTTTGCAACGAGTAAAATGAAGAAATGTTACTGGAACAAAAGGATAAAGTTAAACTTTGTTCTAAAGCTACTTCCTTTGAAATTACGGGTGTGAAATGCTGGGAGTCGAAACAAACAGTGGCAATTTTCATTTTAAATTGGTGAATAAATTCTTCTGGAATCATAGAAGACATTAGTGCTTTTTTAAGAGACGGCTTAACACAACCTCTGTCTGCTATCAGTGTATCTTCCACATACATAAGCCTGGAAATGATCATGCAACTCCTTTCAGATTGGAGAACACGAGCAATACTACAGAGACCCTTCAAGTGAAAATGATTATGGAAATGTGGTAGGACCGTTGTTTTTTTTTAAAAAAAACATAAGCCCGGCATTTCACTTTGTGCGCTCACAAACCGCGATCACAACAAAAAACATTTTTAAATGTTGCAAACCGTTCAATTCGGTCGCACTTGCAATTAAAAATGCCCTCAACTTTACGCTGTGAATGTTGCAGAAAGGATAGGCTGTCAAATTGGAACAGTGCTTATAAAACAGAATCAAAACATTGTTAAACGGGAACTGCATTCTGCTGAATCTCCGAATATTCCTTAAATGTTACGCAGATTAAAAGATAGAACATGAAAACAAGGAAACACCGAGGCATCTGTAAGCGTACAGAGGACCATCTTTACACAAGAGTGTGATGTGTGTTTATATCCTGTACACACACTGAAGGAAAACTAAACAGTAAATGGTGGAAATGCACAGGAGATGTGAAGCTCTGAAAGAGCGAGAGTCAGGTTAACGTTTTCAGTTTGAGATTCCTCATCACAGCCTTTTGCGAGTTGTGTGAAAGGAACTGATCCCAAAATTGACAATTTTCTTTTATCAATTACTGACAGACCTTTCTTGTCCTTCCAGCATTTTATTTCATATTTCCAGCATTCATGTGTTTTCTTTTCATTCGCTATCCTTTATATCACTGAGGAGAAATTTGGAAATGTTGGATTTTTCAGCTCATAGCTGTTTGTGGGGCATTGTGAGTATTTGGTTTATGCCATTTGGTTCTGGTATTAAATGGCTCCTGTGTTACTTATATGACATTAGCTAGTGAACAGCAAATGTATTTTATTGTGTGAAGGGGCTCCGAGATGGTGTGATAAGGTGCTATTTTATTTCATTGCTTTTGTTAGCCAACAAATGTTGAACGATTAAGTATGATCCACCATTAGCACAATACTATAACATCGTCCCGTCTCTCTCTGCCAGCACTGTAAAAATCCCCTTCACTTGGGGGGCAAATAAGAAAATAAATTCACAGACTCATCTTTACCTCAAAATATAAAATATTGTAGCCTCACAATTTTCTACTTTGCAACTCAATATTAAAGGCAAGAAAAAAGATTAATCATTCATATGTGCACACACAGACAGACATGAGCTAGTGTCGAGAACTCAATTACTGAAGTATTTTAATCTCATATCATGCGCAAATGACAAAAGATATAGAAAGCAAAAATGGTATAAACTAGGTCATCGGTCCACAGCCTAGTTCCTGAACTCAGTGCTGCAATAGATTCTAGAAAATGTTGGAAACACACAGCAGGTCCGTTGGTATCTGTAAAGAGGAACAGACAGGTAACGTTTTTTGAGTGCAAGGTCCTTCTTCAGACCTGTTTCGAGGAGTGTCTCACAACTGAGACGTTAAGTACTGGTGGGCCTGCTGTGTACTTCCAGCTCCTCATGCTTTTATTTCAAATGTTCAGTTTTTGTTTTCTTTTTAATAGGTCGTAGTCTATGACGGCCTGAGGCACCCAAATGATTTCCAGTTCTTTGCCCCTACTTTTCAAGGACAGGGCACTTAGCTCTGATAAGATGGAAGAGTCGGCTAAGGTGGCCTACAGCGCCCTGTAATAATCTGTTCTGTAACAGTCTTTACCACAGATAATTGCGGTTGTATTATTTGTAGCATAAACCAAATACTCAATAGGGAAAATGTAGAATACAAGACTCCGACCACAGGTGAAGGTGACCTTGACATTCAATCAGTAATACAGTGGTGGATGATGTATCAAGCCTTTTCTCAAGTCATAAAATATATTTCAGTTATCCATATCCTTCCCATCTCCTGTTCCCAGTATTTTTTTTTTGATGCTCAGAAGGGGGAACGATGACAGACAGTTTACATTTTAACTGTGAGATGCAGAGGATGGGGACTGTGCAGAACAGACCGACAGTGGAGGTGGATAGTGTCAGCCCAGAGAGGCAGTGGAGATCCATTGAACCTCTCACCCCTATACTATCCTGTAACCCCTCCACTCGGTCTGCCGGTCTGTATCTGCCCGTAACAAGAATACACTTCTTGAATGGACAAGTGTCACATATCTAACCCCAAAATAACGGACTAAAGTTAACTCTTAAACCTCCAAACACACAAGAGCTAGTTACCGTCTTTAAATGTGCTTTGAAATTACACGGTGGGATACTAGCTTAACACATTCGTATAAAATTCCTTTTATGGGTTACCGTTTCTGTCAAAATAGCAGAGGAAGGAATTTCACACCAGTGTGTTAATTCTATGCGCGCGCCCCACAGCATAATCTCAAATCATTACAGTTCGTTCTAAAAACCTTCCAAATTAGGAAGCTGAAAGTTCATTTGAGGTCAATGTAAAATATTGTGTGCTGTTTGCTTACTCCTGTCTGTGTTTATTTTGAAAAGGAATGAACAGTTAATCATTCCGAAATGAGTTTGGGGTTTATGTGCAAGTGAGCTTTGCCCATGTTTAGACAAAAAAATTGGCTGCCAACAGCGAAATCACATCATCTGCTTCCTGTTGTGAAACTGTAATGAATTTATCTAAATGTTTTAAAAGAATTTTATCACAGGATATATCTCAAAATTAAAGGGGGAAACTAACTCCATGACTGTCCCGATCCTTTAGTGTAGCTGCAAATTATGTCCATAAGTAGACACTTCCTTCTTCCATGGAACGACCGATGTGCACTCTGTCACGCACCAACACCACGCACAGCAAGCACAAAAGAAACAGAAATGCACGGGATTTTGGCAATGTTTTAAAATCACAATTGAGTGCATTGTTTTCTATACGTGGAACGCTATCGGCAGGATAGAGTTAGCTTTTAATATACTTTCTCTTTAAAAATGGGCTGAATCTTGATAAGAAAATGCACTTTTTTTGTGAATCTTTCCGGTTTTTGGAAGCTGTCGGGAGTTTTGGTCGCAGTGAATCATAGAATCACACAGCACAGGCCATTCGGCCCATCGTGCCTGCGCTGGCTCTTTGAAAGAGCTCTCCAATTAGTCTCACTACCCTGCTCTTTCCCCGTAGGCCTGCAAATCTTTCCATTTGAAGTTGTACTTCCTTCTGTTAGTTAGCATGCATAGCTTTTTGTCGTTAAAGTTCTTGCTGAGTTTGATCCATGAACTACTACCTATAGGGAGCCAGCATCTTTCCTAGATAAATACTCGGTGGGCCCACATCGATGGTGTGCAATGGTCTTTTCCACTCCTGTACGTCCCTACGTTCCTCTCACTCCAGTGTCGGAGGAATACCGCTGCACACTACACCTCCACTTTCACCAAACAAAAACTTGCATTTATATAGCACCCTATCACGTTTGTCAAACTTAGCAACGCACGTTACAGAGATAATTATGTTGACAGGCAGTAGCTGGCATCAGGTAAATGTGGCAGCCATATTGTGCACAGCAAACTCACACTAACAGCAATGCAATGCATGGCCAGTTAATCTGTTATGGTGGTGTTGGCTGAGGGAGTAATGTTGAGCAGGGAGAACTCTCTAACCTTCTCCGATTAGTGCCATGGGACCTGTAATGTGTCGGTAGCATCCTTGCCCGAGTCAGAAAGTTGTGGGTTCAAGTCCCACTCCAGAGACTTGAGCACAAAAATCCAGGCTGACTCTCCAGTGCAGTACCGAGGGAGTGCTGCACTGTCGGAGGTGCCGTCTTTCGGATGAGACGTTAAACCGAGGCACCATCTGCTCTCTCAGGTAGACGTAAAAGATCCCACGGCCACTAGTTCGAAGACGAGCAGGAGAATTATCCCCGGTGTCCTGGGGCCAATATTTATCCCTCAATCAACATCACTAAAACAGATTATCTAGTCATTATCACATTGCTGTTTATGGGAGCTTGCTGTGCGCAAATTGGTTGCTGCGTTTCCGACATTACAACAGTGACTACACTTCAAAAGTATTTCATTGACTATGAAGCGCTTTGGGATGTCCTGAGGTCGTGAAAGGCGCTATAGAAATGCAAGTCTTTCTTTCTTAATGGCCACTTGAATCACTAGAACAAGATGACAGTATAAGTCGAGTTGAAGGTCAACTACTGAAATGTCTTCAGATCAGACAGCTTACGGAGGACCCAAGTCATAGCGTTCAAACACAGACAGACCGTGTGATCTGTTCAATGGTGTACCTGACTGGCAGTGCCTTATTAATTTAGATGACAATTATTTCAAATTCAGAAAGCCTAGCTAACTATTTCCAGAGGTACTTATTAGTTTACACTGTTCAAATTCAAGGAGTTGGTCTGGACCTTTCAAAGAAACTAGGTCAGGTAGCTGCCATAGTTGGTAAGAATTTAAGAAAGGTGCAAATATATACGAGTTATTTATAAAATATAAATTAGCATAGAGATTGTGAGCTATTTATTACTCTCCTTATTCGATGAGTTAGTGTTGTCTAATATCTACTGTAATTTTATATATTCGGTGGGCTGAATGTGTGGTGTACTAGTCTATGATTCTATATTATATCACTGTTATTTATTCACTCGTTCACTTACTATTTAATAAATGTATTTGGCAGGTAAAGCCTAAAAGAAGGTTTTAGTCTTGTGATATTCTGCCACTTCTCAAAGGTGTGGGGAGGGTCCTGTCGAGGCACACAATAGATTCAGTAGCTAAAATAAATTGAAGAAAGGTTTTCTGTTTGTTATCCTGGGCACACTATCAAAACTAGCTAGGTATCAAGGGAAAAAGTGTAAATAAAGTCAACGATGCAGGAAGCAAATAGATCATTCTGCACCTGAAAGAGAAGAGTCAGATCAGCATTTCAGGTGTGTGACCCTCCGTTCTGTTCAGTGTTATTTGTGTAAACTAAAAATGAAGATGGAAATTAGCCTGCGACTAAGTCTTTGCCAACTAAATTTCTTAGGCAGGCTCAAACTAAAATGAGATAAAATTTGAGTTATTTCAAGCAGGAAACAGAGGACTAAAGTCTCAGTCACTACTCGAGCCTCAGTTTATTTCTCAACACTTCTCGTCTCCTTCAGAGTTTTGAGAGAAGTGAATCAATCGGGGCATTATTTTAAAAAAAACATAAATGTTGAAAAAGATTTCCTGACAAGACTGGAACAAAAATAAGGAAAGCAGAATCTAATTTTTCATTAAAACTTTTCTTCCGGGATGACAACTAAAATACGACTAAAACATGGGGAACAAACAACAAGACTAAAACTAGGGACTACATTTCTTCCGAAGGCTATAAATCAAATTAAACTAAAGCTTGAGGTCCAGAGATGAGATAAAAACTACATTTCAAGCTCTTGGACTAATACAATACTGGTTTTGATGAAGGCACACCACCCAAAGTTTCTGTTTTCAGTTCCGATTCACAGTTTTAGACGTAGAGAAGATGTTGCCACTTATGGGGGAGGGGGAAAAAAAGAGTCCAAAACTAGGGGCCATAAATATAAGATAGTAACTAATAAATCCGATAAAGAATTCAAGAGAAACTTCTTTACCCAGAGAGTGGTTAGAATGTGGAACGCGCTACCACAGGGAGTGGTTGAGGCGAATAGCAGAGATGCATTTAAGGGGAAACTAGATAAACACGTGAGGGAGAGGGGAATAGAAGGATATGTTGATGGGGTGAGATGAAGTAGGGTGGGTTCGTGTGGAGCAGAAACACCGGCACGGACCAGTTAGGCCGAATGGCCTGTTTCCCTGCTGTAAATTTAGTGTAATTCTATGTTTTATCTAATTAATTGCCGCTGCATTAAGAACACTGAAGATATGTTTCTTGAAAAAAAAAAATGCGTTGAGCAGAAATTTTCACAAAGAAGCACACAGCAAGATGGCAAAGAGCCCCCAGAACACAGTCACCTGAAATCGCCAGTGTATTACTGTATTTAAACCTGGATACAAGTTTCAGCAAACCGCACTCCAGGCGTGTTTAACCGAGCTTTCCTCTTGCGCCAGCATCTTCCTTTTTTTGGTTCCAAGTATAACATTTCGCGTCGGATTATGTGGACAGACTGGAGGCCAAAAGTTGGGGAAGCTCGCTGATCACGGCAAGCACACTAAAATGTGACTTGCAATCCGAAACGCTTCAAATTAATTAGCAGCAATTAACTGGCAGAAGCAAGATTCAGAAACAGCAGCACATGTCACTTCCCACAACACTCGGCACGTAAAGAAAATGTCTCCGAGCTCTAAATACGGCCAAAAATTCAAAAGGTGCGCACTCAAGCGAGAAAAACAAGCGAGTGGAAAAAGTTGATTAAAGGGGAGGCTAAAGGTCCGGTTCTAAGAGAAGGTTTCTGAAGTTCGGGGTAGAGGCAGCAAGGTGAAGAGACTTTGAGGTCATTCGAGAGGTTGTGCGGGGGGGGGGATAGTGACTGAAAATACGAGTGGTTACTGTGGGGTGTGAGGGGTGCGAGCAGTAAGACGCTTGCAAATCAGGAGAAATACGCAACCAGAATCAACCCGGCCCACAGCGGGAAAATGGATGGTGGTGAATAAAGAGAAAGAACAGGACGAATGAAAGCCACTCGATAGCAGAGTTTGTCCTTTATCTTTTTTTTTATTTATTCACTCATGGAATGTGGGCGTTGCTGGCAAGGCGAGCATTTATTTCCCATCCCTGTGGCGCAGTGGGTAGCACCCTCGCCTCTGAGTCAGAAGGTTGTGGGTTCAAGTCCCACTCCAGAGACTTGTGCACAAAAAAATCTAAGCTAACACTCCCAGTGCAGTGCTGAGGGAGTGCTGCACTGTCAGAGGTGCCGTCTTTCGGATGAGACGTTAAACCGAGGCCCCGTCTGCCCTCTCAGGTGGTTGTAAAAGATCCCGTGGCCACTACTTCGAAGAGCAGAGGAGTTCTCCCCGGTGTCCTGGTCAATATTTATCCCTCAATCAACATCACTAAAACAGATTATCTGGTCATTATCACATTGCTGTTTGTGGGAGCTTGCTGTGCGCAAATTGGCTGTCGCATTTCCTACATTACAACAGTGACTACACTTTAAAAAATTACTTAGTTGGCTGTAAAGCACTTTGGTTCGCCCAGTGGTCATGAAAGGCGCCATATAACTGCAAGTCTGTCTTTCTTTTTTTTCGTGGCTTGCTGGGCCATTTCAGAGGGCAGTTAAGAGTCAACCACATTTCTATGTGTCTGGAGTCACACATAGGCCAGACCAGGTAAGGACGGCAGATTTCCTTCCATTTTACAACAATCTGACAGCATCATTACTGATGCTAGCTTTTTATTCCAGATTTATTTAAATATCTGAATTCAATTCACAAGCTGCCATAGAGGGATTTGAACTTAAATCTCCAAATTATTAGTCCAGGTCTCTGGATTAGTAGTCCAGTAACATAACCACTATGCTACCCTACCCGCGTATCCTTTTGAGTGTTTCTTCGTACCAGAAAATGAGAATGGCAAAAGCCACCCAAAGCAGAAATCCTACAACTTTCAAAGGCTTAATATCTAGGCTAGCTGTCAAAACAATTGAAAAGGCTCGGGCTGGTTCAGGTATACTTCACTCTGGGGCACACACTTCAGGTCTGCTTCGTGGATGATCACGAGTTAGATCGAGTGGTGGCAGATTGTTATTGTACAGAATTTTAATTACAAAAAGGAATCTCATTGGAAATAATATCCCAGGATATTTTTTTTTCCCCCAAAAGTTGCAACCCTCCCAGTGTCTCAGTGGGTAAATACAAGTGAGCAACTTGGAGTACAGTGAACAGCTCTGGTCTCCATATTACAAAAAGGATATAGAGACACTGGAGAAGGTGCAAAAATGATTTACTAGACTGATACCAGAGCCGAGAGGTTCTAGCTACCCGGAAAGATTGAACAGGCTGGAGCTCTTTTCTCTAGAAAAGAGAAGACTGAGGGGTGACCTGACAGAGGTCTTTACGATTATGAAAGATTTTGACAGGGTAGACGTAGAGAAGGTGTTTCTGCTTGCGAGTGAGACCAGAACTAGCGGCCATAAATATAAGATGGTCACTAATAAATCCAATGGGGAATTCAGGAGAAACTTCTTTACCCAGAGAGTGGTGAGAATGTGGAACTCGCTGCCACAGGGAGTAGTTGAGGCGAACAGCATAGATACATTTAAAGGGGAAGTTCGCTAAACAGATGAGGGAGAAAGGAATAGAAGGATATGTTGATGGGGTTAGATGAAGTAGGGTGGGAGGAGGCTCGAGTGGAGCATTAATCACCGGCATGGGCCACTTGGGTCTAATGGCCTATTTTCTATGCTGTAAATACTATGTAACTGTGTAATACTATGTAACTCAGATACACAGACCAGAAGATCCCACTGGCAGGAGGGTCGGTAACCAGAGGACACAGATTTAAGAAAATTAGCAAAAGAATCAGGGGGGAGATGAGGAGAAATTAAGTTATGATCTGGAATGCGCTGCCTGAAAGGGTGCTGGAAGCAGATTCAATATTAACTTTTAAAAGTGACTTGGATACATACTTGAAGATTTGCATGGCTTTGGGGAAAGAGAGGAGATGTGAGACTAATTGCACAGCTCTTTCAAAGAGCCGGGTCAGGAACGATGGGCCGAATGGCCTCCTTCTGTGCTGTATGATTCTATGTTGAGCCAGTTGATCTCAAGCAGTTGGGCTGTTACAGGCACCCTCAGCATCTGCTAGGGGAGAGACAGAATCAGCCTGGGTCCCTGCTCCTGATTGTTAGCCAATGACTCTTGCTGGAAAGACCACACGTAGACAGGATTAGACTCACCTGCTGAGGCCCTCCACAAACAGCCTGGCAAACTACCCCCCCCCCCCGCCCCCCCAATGTGTACTTGGGTGAGGCACTGGGACCGTACCCCGGCAAGAGGGATTGGGCGCCCTACTGGAGAGGGAGGTAGAAAATCGGGGGGGGGGGGGGTGCGCGGGAGGGAGAAACACATTTTCCCCTGGCTGGGGGGGGGTCTAGAACGAGGGGTCACAGTCTCAGGATACGGGGTAGGACATTTAGGACTGAGATGAGGAGAAATTTCTTCACTCAGAGGGTGGTGAACCTGTGGAATTCTCTACCACAGAAGGCTGTGGAGACCAAGTCACTGAATATACTTGAGATAGATAGATTTCTAGACACAAAAGGCATCAAGGGGTATGGGGAGAGAGCGGAATATGGTATTGAGATAGAGGATCAGGCACGATCATATTGAATGGCGGAGCAGGCTCGAAGGGCCTACTCCTGCTCCTATTTTGCTGTGTTTCCACTTGAAGGGGCTGAATGGCCTACTCCAGTTCCTGTGTTCCTAAAAGCTGGAATCTGCCACAAAACGAAAATTCCTTTGACCTTGACAAACCACAATAACAGAACATAATATTTTAACAAAAAAGATTTCAAAGTAGAACTCGTTGCTCCTTTAAAGCTTGCACTGTAAGGAGTTACTTGCGGCAACCCGATCCCCTTTCCCAACTCAAATCCCTCCGGGATTACGTGCACTCTATTGACCAGGTCGCCTGCCTGCCTTTAGGAGAGAAGTGGAAAGCCACAACCTTCCTTCCCAGCTTATGGTTTGTATTAGAGCAGCTCTGCCTGGCTCCTTTCCCTTTGGCTCTTTTGGCTTCTGAATAATACACACCATTAAACTTATGACCTTCCTCCCAATACGAGTTATTAGTTAATGTTGCTCGTGCAGATAGGAACAAATTGCTGCACTTTAATTGCAACAAAAAAAGGGACACAGATGTCATATACGTAAAGCTCCTGAGAACGCTTCTGACTATCGCTAAAAAAAATTAAAATAATTTTAAAAGAACTATTTTAAAAGTGCAAAAAAGATTTGAGAAATATTTTGTCTGAATCGCTCTCCTCCTAAAAAAAAAAAGCTCCAGGCTTTAATCTTTACGTTTAATCGTGTAAATCTGATAACATTTCTGCACTGTATAGTCCAATTAAATGCAACAATATACCGCAAAAATCTTTTGTTTTGAAATAATAATGAAATAAAACATTGGAAATGGACAGAACACGCGAGACAGAAAAGCCAGGTTAGGGTCTCGGGAACCGACCCTTTGTAAGAACTGACCCAAAACAGGAACTTGTCCTTTACACGGATGCTGACGGGCCTGTTGTGTATTTCCAGCACTTTCTGTTTTCCGATTTTCAGTATTTTGTGGGGGGTTCGGAGAGGTGGGGGGGGGGGGGCGGGGGAAGATACCTAAGGAGCAATGTTCCCTTTAAGTTGCGCGGCCACTCGAGGGATCCCGGGCAGCCGGCTTTTCAATGTAAAACCCACGCATGCCCGGTCTTTTGAATGGCCCCTGCTCCAAAAACAATTCGAGGGAATATTGCTCTGGAGCCGGTGACCCACAGAGCTTGGAATTGGTTATTTTGCGACAAATCAGACATTGTTCAAGCGGTTTCATTCCTCTTTTGCTCTTTATTCGATGGGCCAAATGGCCTCCTTCTGTGCTGTACTATTCTATGATTTTGAGTGTTTGAGCAGTGTATGTACCGCTCAATTTGATTTATGATTTTTTTTTTCCCAGATGTGAGTTTAAAACGACTGTCCAGCTTATTAGAAATGAGGAAAACTCAATAAAGCTGCATGTTAAGGAGGTCAACTATACCATAAATGAGCAAATACGGTCACATCTTCCAAATAAAGCTGACGAGGGATGAACAACTCAGCTACTCCTAAAGCCCCCATTTGGCGTCACTCCCACTGCATTCCTAGTGCTCAGGAGAACTCCACTTCCCATCTTTCTTCCAGCTGTGTGCAGTGATGTGGGCTGCGGAAGCAACGTCGCATTGGCATTTCAAGTTCAGGGAGACTGTCCTTGGACTAAAATGCAGAACAGGATAGGTTTGCAAGCCCTGTTTTAGCTCGAGCTGGCACCATCCTTTCAAAGCAAAAGGGTAATGAAAGCACACTTAACACAGAGCGAGAGAATTGTGGGTTCAAGCCCCATGACTCATAACCTGGGCTGACACTGCAGTGCGGTGCTGGCGGAGCGCTGCCCTGTCGCAGGTGTAATCCTGTGGATGAGATGTTACATGCAAACAGACACAAAAGGGGGACAGGAAAAGACCAGTTGGTCCATCGAGTCGGCCCCATTTACCATCTAACTCATACCTCCCCATTCTTCCTAACACCCCCACCTCCCCCCCGCCCACCCCCTCTGCTCCCCCCCTCCTCAACTCGCAGCCGTGGGCACCCCCCTGCCTGGTTTGGTGGAATTAAGGATCATGTGGCACTATTCGAAGGAGGACAGGGGGTTCTACCGATGCCCTGGCCAACATACCTCCCCTCAACCAACAAAAAAATTCATCCCATTGCTGTTAGCGGGTTCTTGCTCTGTGTAAAATGGCCACTTTATTTGCCTACATAGAAAACTTATGTGAAAATGCACCACAGCGGTGCGCCTGAGGGTCACGTCCAAAAGACGCGATAAAGCAATAAAAACACCAGTCTTGAGTTTTCACAGACCATATATGACCCACTTTATCAGAAGCGTTTTTACACTTGCCTATTAAAATTGATAGTTTGTGGAGAGAATGATGTCGGTACAGCACCCTCCCCCCTTTTACTGATCAGCCAGGTGCTGGGCTGTGGGCTATGCTGTGTAATACAGAGGCCCGATTACTACGGAGTGCAACTGTAGATGCTGAGAGGCTGCTTCCCCTGGCTGGAGTGTCTAGAACTAGGGGGCATAGTCTCAGCATAAGAGGTGGCCCATTTTAAGACCTGAGATGAGGAGGAATTTCTTCACTCAGAGGGTTGTGAATCTTTGGAATTCTCTGCCCCAGAGGGCTGTGGATGCTGAGTCTTTGAGTATATTCAAGGCTGAGATCGATAGATTTTTGGACTCTAGGGGAATCAAGGGATATGGGGATCAGGCAGGAAAGTGGAGTTGAGGTCGAAGATCAGCCATGATCTTATTGAATGGCGGAGCAGGCTCGAGGGGCCGTATGGCCGACTCCTGCTCCTAATTCTTATGTTCTTATGTAGAGGATCAGATGCCCATGCTTACTTTGCAGAAACAGACAGCCTTAACCAGCAGCAGATACACGGTCCCACATAGGTACACAATGTCATCAGTTCCCTAAATGCTGTGCCATTTTGCACTCGAGCCACCAGAAGGAAAGCTTGAGCTTATTTGCAAACGGGAATTACGGGACTGTCACCGGCTGCACTGCGGTACCATAAACGAATCTTCCAGACTCTACCCCACCCGTGACACTTTTTCAAGGAAGAGTAGGGGAGTTCTCCCGGTGTCCTGAGCCAATATTTATCTTTCAACCAACGTCACCAAAACAGATGATCTGGTCATTATCACATTGCTGTTTGTGGGAGCTTGCTGTGAGCAAATTGGCTGCTGCGTTTCCCTACATTACAACAGTGACCACACTTCAAAAGGTACTTCATTGGCTGTGAAGCGCTTTGAGACGTCCTGAGGTGGTGAAAGGCGCTGGAGAAATGCAAGTTCTTCCTTTTCTTTGAGGGAAACAACTAACCACAGGTAATGGAGAAAGCTCTGTGCAACTTGTCCATAACCACCCCAGCCCAGCACCAAGATAATTCAGCAAAACTCCAAGACATGAATCCGATGTTACAATCCACACTATTCAGCTCTGACCAGTCGGATTCCGCACATGCCTTCGAAGAGTTGCTGAGCCCAGCAAGTGTGGGGGAAGCTGCATAAGCAGGCTGTATTCGAGCAGAAGCACGGCCGGCCAATGGCAGTCTCCACTGATGTTAATTCAACTCCCCCGTACAGGTGGGTGGCCTCAACAATCTCTGAACAGAAAACATTACAACAATCTTCCAGGCAAAGGTTGTCATTAAAGCAGGAGTGTTTCTCTCTCTCAGCGGTGACATCATGATGTTATGAAGCATCCCTCTTTTTGTCACATGCAACGGAGCCAAGTGAAAATAGCCGGGCAGTCTTAAAAGAAAGAAAGACTTGCATTTCTACAGCGCCTTTCACGACCACCGGACGTCCCAAAGCACTTTACAGCCAATGAAGTACTTTTCGAAGTGTAGTCACTGTTGTAATGTAGGAAACGCGGCAGCTAATTTGCGCACAGCAAGCTCCCACAAACAGCAATGTGATAATGACCAGATAATCTGTTTTTAGTGATGTTGATGAATGAAGGCAACAAGCAGGCAATCTAGGAAACAAATCTGGGAACACTTAGAAAAAGTATCAAGTGTGTGTGTGTACGCACTTATCGAAGTCTTACTTCTAGCCCATGTGGGTCACGCTTCAAAGGTCGCACTTAAAAGTATCAAAAAAGTGTAATTTTTATACCTCTCCCCAAGGGCAGGAACTGGGGATTCACAAGCAACTGCCAATCCACAGAACCTCTCTCAACAACCAGCCCCTATGTGATCTCCGAATGTGCCTAAATCAGTTCCCGCAAGCAACAGCTGAATAGTTGCCTTGAAGTGACAGAGCCAGGCTAAACGCAGCTCCTCCATAGCAGCCACAAAAAATAACTCTACTTCAGGCCCCAAACTAACCAGGAGCAACGCCACAGGAGATCAGCTCATGTCACACCTGCAAAAATGAATGAACATGTGCAGGTCTCCAACTGGCTTTCTGATTGGTTGCTGCTCGCCACGTGGTTATAATTTGTCATGTGCTCACCATTGACCAATCTGATTACAAAAACAAGAGCGAGCCACTACTGACCAACAGTGATGTTGTTGCTTGATCAGAGGAGTCACAACAACATATTTTAACCCAGTGTTCTCGGTTTCCTTACTTTCTCCCCAATAGACACAGCTGCAATAACACTACAGAAGTTCAACACCATGCAGGACAAAGCAGTCCGCTTGATGGGCACCTCATCCACTAGCCTAAACATTCACTCCTTCCACCACTGGCGCCCCGTGGCTGCAGTGTGTACAATCCACAAGATGTACTGCAGCAACTCGCCAAGGCTTCTTTGGAAGCACCTCCCAAACCCATGACCGTCACCATCTAGGAGGACAAGGGCAGCAGGCGCATGGGAACACCACCACCTCCAAGTTCCCCTTCAAGTCGCACACCATCCCGACTTGAACATGTATTGTCGTTCCTTCATTGGCGCTGGGTCAAAAGTCCTGCAACACCGTATCCAACAGCACTGTGGGAGCATCTTCACCACACAGACTGCAGCGGTTCAAGGCGGCGGCCCATCGTCCACCTTCTGAAGGGAAACTAGGGATGGGTAATAAATGCCGGTCTTGCCAGCGACGCCCATATCTCAAGAATGTATATAATAAAGACGGTAGATCAGTGGCTAAAGCCATCAGTATCTGTGTAAGCAGAGTTCCTGTCAGTACGTCATGTTCTGCCATATGTACAAGCAGCAAATCCCCCAACTCGCCATCCGCAGCACCACAGGAGATCCACCACTGCTACAACAACAGCAACCGCTTGCGTTTTTAGAGCGCCTTCTGGTGCAGACCTGTCCCAGAGGACTCAACAGGGTGATGGGGCAGAGAGGAGACAGGCACTTGGACCATTAGAAACAAAAGTTAGGGAGCCGTTAATGTCTGCAGTTTACAATCATCACCTGAACCCAGAGTGTGTCCCGCGTGTAATTCCCTGCCATCGTTTATTCATCGTTGATTTGACATGGATGGATGGCAAGACTCCTAGATTACAAAACAAAATCCAGACATTTGCTTGTCCTTTAAACCTGAACTTTCTGTGCACAATCCCCAGAAAGATCAAGCCTTCTTCGCTAATCAGCTTCATGTGTTTGTTGTCGAGCACTGAATGATTTATTCCGGTACTTTGCAATGAATAGTGCTGTGGCCAGTCCAAGGTCTCGGGTAAATGGTCCCAGTACACTCCAGGCAGCAACAATGAACAGCATCTTCAGTCACAGCAATGCTCTCGTGTAGAGATGAAGGTGAGTTTCCTAAGGGTTAGTTTAGTTTAGTTGGTAGTACTCTTGTCTGCGAGTCAGAAGATTTTGGGTTCAAATCCTACTCCTGGACCGAGTCCATAATCTAGGCTGACCTCTCAGTGGAACACAGAGGGATGCTTCATTGTCAGAAACACTGTTGTTCAGACAATACATCAAACCTGCCTATAAAACTTTGTTTGATAATCACTCCCGTTAAGCACCTTGGGACCTTTTACTACGTTAAAGGCGCTATATAAATGCAAGTTGTTGCTGTTGATGATCCAGTGATTAGGTGAATATTAAAGATCCTATGGCATTATTTGGAGAGTAGGGAGCTCTTCCAACGTCGTCAGCAACATTTCTCCCTTAACAATCACCGCCAAAAACTGACTAGCTGGCCACGTAGCTCATTGCACTTCCCAGGGTGTTCCTGTTGGCAAAAAGGCTGTTGCTTATATATATATATATATATATATATACATACATAAGTCACTACACTTCAAAGTAATTCAGTGCATTTGAATGTCATAAGGTGCTTTTTAAATGTTAATCTGTCTTTCATTTGAACTTTAGCAAATTACAAAGGAACAAGGTAAAGTTTGGCAGTTCATTCTCATCAACATACTTGGCAATTTCTGGTCAGTTCCAGAAATTAACTCCTATTTATGCTCAGTTCTGTAACGCAGTAAAACATCCCAAGGCGCTTCACAGGAGAGTTGTCAGACAAAATCTGACACTGAGCCACAGGACAGGTGACCAAAAGCTTGGTCAGAGGTAGGTTTTAAGGAGCATTTTAAAGGAGGAGAGAGAGGCGGAGAGGTTTTATGGAGGGAATTCCAGAGCTTAGGGTCTTGGCATGGCCGGCAATAGTGGGGCAAAGGAAATCAGTGATACTCAATTGGAAGAACGCAGCTATCTCGGAGGGTTGTATGGCTGGAGGAGGTTGCAGAGATAGGGAGGGGCAAGGCCAGAGAGAGATTTGACCACAACAAATTGTTGAAATGGCATAACAAATAACCAAGCACCTTGCATTTCAATGTCTCCTACAGACAGACCCAATTATAACAAGATATACAATGTTCTCATGGCATATAGTACAGATATTTCAACGCATATGATGCAGAGTGGTGGTGACTGAGGCTTACACAAGTGGCTTGTAGGCAACTCTAGGGACTTGTATTAAAATTGAGGCATAATTATATAGCTTCACATTGTATCAATAGCATGCAAGGCTGTCTGGGATCTCTGTATAAATGGACGGTACCAGCACCTCACTGCTCTCCTAAACCCCTATAGGCAGCACACATCACCCAATCACA
The DNA here is from genome assembly GCA_030390025.1 of Squalus acanthias. NCBI lineage: Eukaryota > Metazoa > Chordata > Chondrichthyes > Squaliformes > Squalidae > Squalus > Squalus acanthias. The sequence goes on from CM059444.1 coordinate 63,718,249, forward strand.
GCTTCCAAAAAGTCATTCCTTACTTCTACCCTCAGCCACCAGGGAAGACCTCAACCCCATCACTGAAGAATGTCACAAAGACGTACCAAACTGAGTCACAACCTCTCAATGAACAGATCAGCAATGCCATGTAGTCTAGAATGTACCCGGTACGCTGGGCCATCCTGTAACCTGAGAACTTCATAGACCTCGACAGAAAAAAAAATGTAGTATATTAGAAAAGAACCTAAAACTGAAAGGGTGATGAATGAATAACAAGGTGGCTCAATTCTGATCCTGCTATGACATCAGAACTAGCTGCAGGTGACCATATAAGAACATAAGAATTCGGAGCAAGAGTAGGCCATACGGCCCCTCGAGCCTGCTCTGCCATTCAATAAGATCATGGCTGATCTTCAACCTCAACTCTACTTTCCTGCCCGATCTCCATATCCTTGATTCCCCATGAGTCCAAAAATCTATCGATCTCAGCCTTGAATATACTCAATGCCTGATCATCCACAGCACTTTGGGGTAGAGAATTCCAAAGATTCATAACCCTCTGAGTGAAGAAATTCCTCCTCATCTCAGTCTTAAATGCCCGACCCCTTATCCTGAGACTATACCCCCTAATTCTAGACTCTCCAGCCAGGGGAAACAACCTCTCAGCATCTACCCTGTCAATCCCCCTCCAGAATCTTATGTTTCAATGAGATCGCCTCTCATTCTTCTAAACTCCAGAGAGTATAGGCCCAATTTACTCAATCTCCCCTCAGAGGACAGCCCTCTCATCCCAGGAATCAATCTAGTGAACCTTGGTTGCACCGCCTCTATTGACCGTCGTTGGGTGCAGTGAGGTAAATATGCACGAGAACGTTCTGTTCCCAGTATTTCATGCATGGCTGCAGCTGGATTCCCAACTACAGGATGTGACTGTACAGGGGAAATTCTTGTCCTCAAATTGCACTTACCATTGAGAAGCAATGAGATCTGCCTGGAATTTCCTCCACCCACCTGTAATGTACAGGCAACCTTCATCAAACAAGTTGACAATGACCATCAATCATTTCATTGCTCATCTATGGTTTTAATTCTATGGGGTTGGTCGGTCCTTTATGACTTATTTATACAAGATGTTCCTATCCAATAGCATGACTTTTAGTTTTTGAAAAGTAACATTACTTTATGATAAGTATCAGTATTTCCTAGACAAGCTGGACATCTTTTCGCCTCTCCCCATTTCCACCCCCCACCCCGCTCCAAGAACCATGCTCAGGAGTAGGTGAATGGGCGCTTGCAGCTCTTTGTACCTCAACATGGTGTTGTTTCCCCATTGGTGAGGCTAGACAACGAGTGTTGGCAAGCTATTCGATCAAGCGAGCCTCACAACCTAGTCTGATCCGGTCATCCATATGTGGTCACTTTTGAGCACAAGTCATTGGATAGTGATCAGGAATAGGAGCCTTGGCTGGTTTTCTTCATGCCTTTTATGCAGGAGAGCTGAAGCCAATTATACACACCCTTAATTGACCCAGTTTTTGTGTGACCTTGGCTTGCTTGGCAGCATTATTGCCTTTGAGTCAGAAGGTTAAGGCTTCAAGTCCACTGCAAGACCTGAGCATGTAAATCTAGGCTGAAACTCTAGTGCAACAACGCCTCATTAAAATTCTCATCCTTGTTTGCAAATCCCTCCATGGCCTCGCCCCTCCCTATCTCCAATCTGCTCCAGCCCTACAAGCCTTCTCGATCTCAGCGCTCCTCCAATTCTGGCCTCTTGCGCATCCCCGATTTTAATCGCTCCACCATTGGCGGCCGTGCTGTCAACTGCCTGGGCCCCAAGCTCTGGAATTCCCTCCCTAAACCTCTCCGCCTCTCTCTCCTCCTTTAAGATGCTCCTTAAAACCTAGCTCTTTGACCAAGCTTATGATCATCTGTCCTGATATCTCCTCCTGTGCCTCAGTGTCAAAAATGTTTTTATTGATAACTTCTGAAGTGCCTTGAGACGTTTTGCTACGTTAAAGGTGCAAGTTGTTGTTGTTGTAATACTGAGGGAGTGCGGCATTGTTAGAGACGCCATCTTTCAGATCAGACATTAAACTGAGGACATACCTGATCTTATGGTTAAAAACCCCGTGACACTATTCAAAAGAGAGCAGGGGAGTTCCTCCCGGTGTTCCGGCCAACATTTTTCCCTCAGCCAACACCGCCAAAACCAGAATTACTGGTCACCTTTCCATTGCCATTTATGGGAACTTTTCGTGCAAATTGATTGTCATATTACATAACAACATTCACTGCACTTCAAAGTAAATCAATGTACAGGAAACTCTTTATTAACCGGCACCGACGGGACCGGCGTGGTGCCGGTTTATCGAAATTACCGGATAACGGAGAGTTATATCTACCGAGGCTATTTTTAAACAAAGAAAAATAAATAAATCAAGAAATGTGCAGTATACAGTATTTGGGTACTTTTGAAAACTACCCCTACTGACTAAATCGGCGTTCGCGGACTCGGACTCGGACTCGGGATCGGCAACATTGCCGGTTATTTGAGAGGAGTTTTCGGAGTACTCGGCGTTCGCGGAGACTCGACTGCGACTCGGCAACATTGCCGGTTATTTGAGAGGAGTTTTCGGAGGATGATTTTTGCCGGTTAAGCGAGAATTCCGGATATTTGGGTGCCGGATAAACAAAAGTTTCCTGTACTTGAAGGACTTTGGCAGATGTGATAAAACAACAACTTGCATTTATATAGCACCTTCTCTGTAGAAAAACATCCCAAGGCGCTTCACAGAGGAATAATCAGACAAAAATGGACGCTGAGCCAAAGGAAGAGATATTAAGCAGGTAAACCAAAAGCTTGGTCAAAGAAGTGGGTTTTAAGGACGGTCTTGAAGGAAGAGACGGAGGTGAAGGAATTCACGGAGGGAATTCCAGAGCGGGACCATAACCGCCAGTGGGGGCGGGTAAGGTAGGAGGGATGTACAAAGGGCCATACTCAGAGGAACGGAGAGTTCTTGGGGGAGGGGGTTGTAAGGCTGCAGGAGGTTAGAGAGAGAGAGAGGAAAGTGCGAAGGGATTCAAGCACAAGGATGAGAACTTTGAATTGGAGGTGATGGGGGAACCAGGAGCCAGTGCAGGGGCGATAGGTGAGAGGAACCTGATGTACGATAGGATACGGGCAGCAGAGTTCTGGATGAGCTGGAGTTTACGGAGGGCGGCCAAGAGGGCATTGAAATAGTCCAGTCAGTGAATGAACTACGTCAAACCTGCAACTTTCTGGTCTGTACCACGCTTCACAGTGCATTAGATAACATTTCTGTCCAAATTGTACTACAGAAGTTGGTACTTCACTCCAAAGAGTTAAAACAATATTGAAATGTTCAAAAGCACCAAAGTAGATTTCATCACTGCGCACTGGAAGAATTCAAACCAATTTACAGCTAATTTACAAAGCAAGTGCAAAGTAAAACAACAAAAATAGTCCACAGTAGGCCAAACAGAATCCCACCAAATCTAAACTGTGATTGCTTTAATGGCTTTCTTTGCTACGATTGCAGAATGTAATGATTTTTCTCTGTTAGCACAAGTAATCATTGCCAGATGGTAATTACAGTCAACTAGATGCACAGCAATACATCTCAACAGTCCAGGTTCACTACCTCTCCCCACTACCCTCACTTTCCAATCATTGAACTCACCAGAACCAAAACACACACTGTTGAAAGATGATTTTCTGCTTCAGTGCTAGTTTCGGGCACAGTGATACTGCGCCTGCCAAACAAGCCGGCCCATCCCGTCTAGACTTCCACCCAGCAGTATTCCCCATCGGACGCTGGGCACAAGCAGAGTTGGCAAATCTGCCAGCAGCCCCTCAAGACCTACGTTAAAAGAGGGTCTCCTGCTGCAGTCGGGTAAATCAGCAAGTTTTTATTACTAACTGCAGCTGGCGGTGAGAGAACAACAACAACAACTTGCATTTATATAGCACCTTAATGTAGTAAAACATCCCAAGGCGCTTCACAGGAGCGATTATCAAACACAATCTGACACCGAGCCACAGAAGGAGATATTAGGACAGGTGACCACAAGCAGAGGTAGGTTTTAAGAAACGTCTTAAAGGAGGAAAGAGAGGCGGAGAGGATTAGGAGGGAATTCCAGAGCTTAGGCTCTAGACAGCTGAAGGCACAGCCACCAATGGTGTGGCGATTAAAATCGGGGCTGTGCAAGGCTAGATTTGGAGGAATGGAAAGATCTGGGAGGGTTGTAGGGCTGGAGGAGGTTACAGAGATAGGGAGAGGCGAGGGCAAGCATAGGCCTGCATTGGACATCAGACGCAGCTTTTAAAAGTGCCTTAAATCTGACTCCAGTATTCCAGCAAGAAAGATTGAAAACAGTGACAAATGTTTAAAACTTATGTAGTGAAAGGCTAGATATGAAGCGATACACGACTGTGCGGTGCTGATTACTCAAGCGCCAGTGGTTAAAAGTACTGAAAGCTAGCTCCCTGATGCTTCAGCTGGGTAAGGCAATGAGTGGCTGAAGCCAGCAGACAACGATGGTTCAATGCCCGCTCTGTGCTCAGTTAGCTGACCTCAGCGGGAGCAATGGAAGGGCCGTGACAATTGGCCTCAGCACGCTGCATTCGGGAGAAGGAAATCAGCCGGGTTTTCTCGCTCCTGAACACCATCCAGGTGGAAATGCTCACGCGTGGATAGCGGACGAGGGCAGATTTGGGCTTGACTGCGATTTCGCCCCCGCCCCCGCATACAGTCAAACTATCCTGTTGAACCTCCATCCTGCATGAAAAGTGATTATCCCTCCCATCTGTTGATGCAAAACACGTCTTGTACATAGGTTGGCATTTCTTCTGTCCGTCATTGGCACCGGTGGTGTGAAGCAGGTTCATAGGCTCAGAATAGGGGCAGTTATTAGCCAGTCATCAGTTTAGAATGTAACATAATTTTATCTCTATCTGTGGAGAATATAGCTCAGACCACATTTAAAAATCAAAAAAATTTGCAATTGTTCTTGAATTAGAAATAAAACTCCACGAGTTGCATGGAATGCATTTTCCCCCCAGAATCTCCAACACGCCAGGAAGAAACGGCAGCCGGATTTATTTCAGACACGTGCTCTGTAGTCTATGAAGAGCTCAGCTCCCCTCTGAAGTACCCCTGATCTCTCAGGACTCTACAATTAAACACTTGGTAAATAGAAACTTTACAGCGCTAGTCAAAACACGTCATCAGCGATCTCCCCCTCGAGTACCGTTTTTCCCTGCTCCGGCCCTTTAAGTTTGCTGCGCGGCCGCTGTGCGGTATCTCCTCCAGCGGCAGCAACTGGCGAGCGGCCTGCGCGGGCAGGACCGCGTGATCGGTGCACAGCCGCGCACCTTAGGGGGAGCATTGGTCATCAGATAGTTCTCACGGCGTTCAATGCACACGAGTCAGAACAGCTCAACTCCATTTGCATATTAAAAGGAAACTAGTCCGAGTTCTGCTCCTGCAATAATTTTGGGGGCTTCAAACCCCCTTTTTTCTGCTCAGGGCAGCGAGA